>PISX010020169.1:0-36328 GCA_004024625.1 Mellivora capensis | reverse complement strand
CCATCAGCTGCCTCCAGGCCAGCCTCCCCCCAGAGATGGGCAGAGGAGCTTTCTCTGCCCGCTCCCATTTGACTGCAGCCACCCGAAATTCTCTGGCTCCTCCTTGCTAGTGTGTGGGCTTCACATACACTGGAAAACAGCCAGTGAAATCAGAAGCCTGTACCGTGGGGCATATGGATTCTACCCACTTCTCTTTGTTTCTACTCAAATGTTGAGAGATCCCAGTATGAATGAATATAGTGTACACACTTTAAGGAAACTGAAAAAAGTCTGATTTTGGGGAGGAGTGTCATAGGCCATTGCTGTTTCTTTACCTATTTGTCCACTGACTTTACAAACTGAGAAGGACCCTGCCGGAGTCAGCAGTGATAACTGCTGACAAGAGAGAGATCCTTCCATAGAAACTGCAGTCACAGAAGGATGCAGCCCTGCGGGATGTGAGTCAGGCAGCAGTAGGCTGGGAAAGGGCATCTCAACACTCTTCTCCCATCCTCCAGTCCCACTGGCCAGACCACCCATAAACCAGAGGGCAAGGGATCTCCAGACATCACAGCCATAGCAGTCTGTCCCCAAGGTTACTGTGCAAGGCAAGGAATGGTGGGAAACCCATGGAGGTGAAAGGCCGGGATTAAAAATAACTAGAAGAGCCTCTAGAGCTTGGACTTTCAATCCATCCACTAGAAATATTACCATTTGCTAAACTCCGTGTGTCCATCATATGTGTCTTTGACTACAGAAGCCTCCAAGTCCTATTCCAAAATCTGTATCTTCATTCTTTGCCATTTGCATATTAACGAGGTGTCCATATGCTGACCTTTTTATACTTTTAATCGCTATTTTTACTGATTTTATGGCCCTGGAAATACAGGAGCTAATACAAAGCTAAATAATAAAACATCCATTGAAAGCTTACTAACCATGCCAGGCACTGTTCTAGACACTTTTGTGTAACAATATTATAACCCAGATACTGAGTAGATGAAGATGCTGATACGGATGAAGACAATAAGGTACAGATGTAACCAGTGTCGCAGAGACAGTCACCAACCAAGTTGAGATGGGAACCCGGGCAGCCTGGCTCCAGCATCAGGCTCTAGACCACATACTAGGGCAAAGGCAGGAATTTAAATGGACAAATTACAATACAATATGATAATTGCTATATATACCATGGTGTGCCCTTACCACATTGTATGTTAATGAGTATTAGGTACAAGAGCCTAAAGAATGAGTGCGAGAGTATTGTTGGACGTTTAGATTTATTCTATTTTTAAAAAGATTTTTATTTATTTACTTATTTGAGAGAGAGAGAGAGAGAGTGAGCCCGTGGAGGAGCAGAGGGAGAGGGAGAAACAGACTCCCCCCTGAACAGGGAATGATCCCAGGACCCTGGGATCGTGACCTGAGCAGAGGGCAGATGCTTAACCAACTGAGTCACCCAGGTGCCTGGGTTATTCCATTTTTTAAAAAACTGGTGTGAACATTTTAATAAGTATCCTTTATATTAAAAAAAAAAGAATGACTGGGAAATTGGGGCACGTGGGTGGCTCAGTCATTTAGCCTCTGCCCTGAGCTCAGGTCATGATCCCAGGATCTTGGGATAGAGCCCCACCTTGGGCTCCCTGCTCAGCCAGGAGCCTGCTTCTCCCTTTCCCTCTGCCCCTCCCCCTGTTTGTGCATGCTCTTCCTCTCTCTCTCTCTCTCTCTCTCTCTCTGTGTCAAATAAATAAATAAATAAATGTGTGGGGAAAAGGGACTTCCAGATAGTGGTCCCAACATTCACAGCAGGGTAGAGGAATGAGCACACATATGTCTGTTTGGTGTGGCTACAAAATAGAGATTAGGCTCTAAAGGCGTACTCATATTAGTAGGAAAGGGCATCTGATGGCATTCCAGGGATTTGGATTTTATCATGAAGATGACAATGTAATATCTTTAGAGGAATGTCTTGATCAGATCTGTATTTTCAAAAGTCAACTCTGGTTATAAGTAGTTGAATTGGAGTGGGCAATGGGGGTGTCATTAAGAGGCTGTTGAAACAGTTCTTTTGAAAGAAAATAGGGCAAAAGCAGTGGGAATGGAATTATTTCAGAAGGAGAATGGGCAAATGAGCAAAGCTTGGTGATGATTACAGATGATAGAGAGTTAAGTATATGAAATTTTCCACTTGCTATAAAGTGGTATATAAGAAAATACCAAGTAAAAACTTCTCATGTATTCTGAATGAAGGTGACAAAACTGTAAATGTGCAAAGCTCTAAACATATTTTTATGTCTAATACAAAGTATGAATGGTGCAAAATGCATATATTTTCAAATTATTATGTTTGAGTAGGAAAGATTCACATTCAGTTTAAACATCTCCTCCAAGGGCCTTCCCTGATCAGTTGATTTAAAATAGCCTATCCATTTATAACTCTCCAGCTTAACAGCTTTTCATAGTGACAGAACTTACTGCTGTATGAAATAAAATATATTTATACATTTATCTTATATATTTTTAACTCATTATTGGTTTGTCTCTCCCCCTAGAATGCAAGCCCTATAAGACCAGGGTCTTGTTTTCCTAACCACAAACTTGGCACTCAATAAATATGTGTAGAAGCAAAGAAGGAAAGAAGTATGGGGGGGAGGCAAGAAGGATGGATGGAAGGAAGGGAAGGGAAGGAGGGAAGGAAAGAAGGAAGGCAGGCTCACTCCCAGTTAAAAATCCTTGGTTATGAGAGTTTCAATCTCATTTCAATTTTTATTTTTTAAAAGATTTTATTTATTTATTTAACACAGAGAGAGATCACAAGTAGGCAGAGAGGCAGGCAGAGAGAGAGGGGGAAGCAGGCTCCCTGCTGAGCAAAGAGCCCGATGTGGGGCTCGATCCCAGGACCCTGAGATCATGACCTGAGCTGAAGGCAGAGGCTTTAACCCACTGAGCCACCCAGGCACCCTTCGTTTCAATTTTTAGTTCATAATATTTGGGATTCGGAGAAACAGTGCCCATTTTTGAATGTCATTCAAGATTCTACCAATTGTCCTCTCTAAGATCACCACTGGAAATTCTTTTTCTGTCTCAGTGATTCTAAATGCCGCTTCCCCCAGAGCAAACCTAAGATCTTAGCGCTGAAGTCTAAACCATCAAAACAGATGAATGGCTTCTCTGTTCTGAGGCAGAGTGCTAGAGCGCCACACGTGCTGTTTTAAGTACTAGCGTGCATCACTTTAAAACAACTCCTGTGATGTGAGTCACTCTTTACATTGTCAGCAGCCGCAGATTTTCAGAAGCCAGGTTTCAAATCTGACACTGTTTATCAGTTTCTGTTCAACAGCTAGAAGGTCCATGTGGTCATTTCATGTCAGTGATGGTGACCCATCTAACCCTACCAGTGTCATAACCAGAACTCTAAGACCTCTCAAGTCAAAATCTCCGAGAACCTTTGTAACTGTAGCATAGACTCTACCCCTCCTTCTGCCTCTGCCTTGACCTTTCTCCTTTCCCAAGCAGACACTACTTGGGTGGTAAAAATCTTCTGCTTTCAGGTCTTTAGCAAAGGGAGGTGCGGGGAGGAGGGAGACTCCTTTGAACATGTTTAGAGGTTGGCCAAGTGGGTATTAAGTGTAATTGTAGAGTTTTATGGAACTTAAGAAGTCCTGGATAACATACTTTAAATGTCCCTTGCTACATGTGCAGAGTCTTGAATTAGTAGGTAGAAACCACAATATCACAAGATCCCATTGGATGTCTCCTGGCCTTTCAGCCTCCCCAGGATCCCTCCTGACAGAAGAGCTCAGTGTATAGTTTTTATTTGAGTCAGGATCCGATAAACTCCCATACCCCACGTCATCCAGCAGCAATCGCTAGAGCTTTCTGTGGACCAAGAGCTTTGTGGGTCCTGTCTGGCCGAATCTGAGTAGACTTCCCAGCCATGCTATCAAGTAACTGTGGCACAGAACCTAGGTTAGAAATCACCATTAAAATGTGCGTGACCTGTTGTGACTGTGTCCATTCTGTTCGTTTCTTACCCAGCTTTCTTCAGAACTTGCGAGGAAGTTTAGGCAAGATTTCAAAACTTAGAAAGAATGCTCACTTTGAACACTTGCATTATCTAGAAATAGACCTGAGGATTTAGTATATTTAAAATACTCAATTCAGTTGGGAAAGAATGGACTCCTCCATTAATGATGCCAATACAGTGAACTGTGCAACAAAACGTTAGGTTAAATTTCTCTCTAATCTGAAAGCATATGTAAAAATTACAGCAAAATTTCTTCAAGCAAATCTAGGTGACATAGATATTCTAGAACATAAACATTATTGAGAACGTAAAAGAAACAAGAAACCTTGTGTGGTAGAGACTTCTTAAATCATGATTGGAACCCTAGAATCTATCATAGAAAAGACATTTGAATATATATAAAAATCAGAAGACTTTTTTATGGCAGAAATACCACAAACAAATTCAAAAGGCAAGCTTAAAAAATGGATCTATGGTCATTTTAATGAATTTATCTAAAGATAACATGTGCGATTTTTAAAAAATAAATTTGTAGGGGCACCTGGCTGGCTCAGTCATTAAGCATCTGCCTTAGGCTCAGGTCATGATCTCAGGGTCCTGGGATCGAGCCCCACATCGGGCTCCCCACTCAGGGGGAAGTCTGCTTTTTCCTCTCCCACTCCCACTGCTTGTGTTCCCTCTCTCTGTGTGTCTCTCTTTGTCAAATAAATAAATAAAATCTTTTTTAAAAATTAAAAAAAAAATTCCTAGGGACACCTGGGTGGCGCAGTCAGTTAAGCGTCTGACTCATGGTTTCGGCTTAGGTCGTGATCTCGGGTCCTGGGATGGAGCTCCACACCAGGCTCTGCACTTGACACTCAGTCTGCTTAAGGCTCTTTCTGCCCCTTCCCCCTCCGCTTGCATTCTCTCTGCTTCTCTCTCAAATAAATAAATCTTTAAAAACAAATAATTAAATACATTCCTAAAGACTAAAATGCCATTTGGTACAAAGGGCTTAGCTGAATTACTAGTTGGAAGCATGTCTCAGACATGAACCTCTCCATGCACTCCCGCTCCTGGGGACTTGGTGCCCGTCACACAGCCTGCCTGGCAGCGAGCTTCCTCGGGTGTGTTATAAATGCTGCGTGTTCATGCTGCTGCCTTGCTCTCCCGACCTGGTCTCTTCCTTTCTCTATTCCATTCTGCTACCACCCACCCACCCCCACCCACCCCTCACCCCCGTTACTCAGCACAAAAATCTGTACTAATTCCCACTGCCTACAGAATGCAGTCCAGATTTCTCAGATCCTCGGGACAGCCGGGGAGGTCTGAGATGGCTGGCCTTGAGACACCATCTGCCTCTCTGACCAGTTCCTCCTCCTGCGTCTCCCAGGGCTACACTCACTCTCCTCTGCCCCCTATGGTTCCTGTTGTCCCTCTGTCCCTCAATCATAGGGGTCCACATTCCTTTTTGTTTTTTTTTTAAGATTTTATTTATTTGACAGAGTTCACAAGTAGGCAGAGAGGCAGGCAGAGGAATAGGGAGAAGCAGGCTCTCCGCGGAACAGAGAGCCCGATGCGGGGCTCGATCCCAGGACCCTGGGATCATGACCTGAGCCAAAGGCAGAGGCTTTAACCCACTGAGCCACCCAGGCGCCCCAGGGGTCCACATTTCATCTGCCCTTAAAGCGCACTTAAAATATTTAGTAGTTCCTTCCTGATTTCTTTCCTGAACATTCTTCCGGAAAACAACTTCTTCTTGAGTTCTTTGAGAAGCCAAGGTGTTCAGACCCTTTAACTGAAACTGCTTGCCGGTGGAATGCGCGTTCAATCCAGCGTCTAGAACAAGGCCGGTAGAGCCAGTCTCCGTCAGGTGCTGGTGGCTGCTCACTTGCCCACTGAGATCCTTCTTCTCCCTCCCCAGGTCTTCGCTTTGTGAAGATTTGTGTTAGTTTGGAAACTGGATCAGTCAACACCTTATTGTCTTTGCTCTTTGCACCCAGCGTGGTTTCTGGCCTAGAGGCAGCACCCCAATTCCTGAGCCAGGGCATCACCCAGCACGAGGTGATGATTTCAGAGCCTGGCAAACCTTCATGCACATTTCTACTCCCCTCTTCAGTGCTGTGTGAACCTGGGCAGCTTTCTTAACCTATCTGAATCTCAGCCTCCCTGAGAGAATGGTGCCTGTTCTGCATGGTGGAGCAGAAAGTAGAGTAGAAGGTTGTAAACGTAGATGCCATCATTCTGTCCTCGATATTCTGCAGGCACATCGGAAGGTGCCAGAGAGAGCTAGAGTGGTTCCTTCCATCCACAGTTTCTCAACCTCAGCACTGGTGACATTTGGGGCCAGATAATAATTGGAGGGACTGTCCTGTGTGTTGTAGAATGTTTAGCAGCGTCCCTAGCCTCTGCTCTCTGGGAATGGTTGCGCCACCCCCACTGTAGCCAGTTGTGACAACCCAAAATGTCTCCAGAAGTTGCCAGATGTCTCCTGGGAGGCAGAGGTCTCCCTGTTGAGGACCCCTGCTTTTATGTTCCCATGTGGAAAGGGGTTGGTAAAGAAAAGTATCTCCCAGCTGAACAAGGGCAGCCACATTTTTGCAGGACAAAGAATATTTCTGAGGCTTATCGTATCGTGAAAACATGTTTCATATTGGAATAAGTCATTTTTTTCGATATCTTTGGTTACTGGATCCACATAACCCAGCCTCTGAGCAGGGACCAGGCAAGAGCCTCGGTGCCGTCAGGTCCCTGACTCCAGGCTCTGATTCTTTCTAGTCCATCCACAAGGGAGCCTCCCACTTGCTCTAATCATTTGCTTCCAGGACACTTGCCTGCTGGACTCAGCGGCAAAGCTTAGAGAGAGGCCGTGCATCTCAGGAATCAGGAGGCACGTGGAGTTCCTTGGGAGGGTTGCAGACAGGGAGTTCTCTCTGGCCATGTGCTGTCGCCTGCCCCGCAGACCACCTCCCAGTGGGCCTGCAGCTGTACGGGAGAGCCAGGTACCCCACGGCAGGCTTCCTGTGGACCCGGAGGGAGCAGCACCAGAGCAAACTGCTGGTGGGGCTGCCAGGGCCAGTTCCAACCCACTAGTAGCTGTGGCACTGGGAGACGAGCTTGGGGCCAAACCCAGCACTCAATGGGCAGGAGTGTGCACTGAACAGACGGAACGAAAACAGTGCTGGGCACGGCATGGGAGCAAGGAGCCAAGAAATGTCACCCTGTTGGAGGACAGGGCGCTGCAAAGAGTCCCAGCTCCACTTTCCTTAACACCTAGGCCAGAGCAGCTCCATAGCAAGGAGGTCGTTATGGCTGGTCCTTGATCCCACTGTTTGCAACCTGTGTTCACTTTCCAGAGGGAGTTCTGCTCACATAAGTTATGGGGATGTAACGTACAGCAGAGAGAATGTAGTCAATAATATTGTGATCACTTTGTATGGTGACAGATAACTAGTCTCGCCGTGGTGAGCATTCTGTAATGTATAAAAATATCAAATTACTATGAGATGTACCTGTCCTACTAGTAGGATATCAGTATGTGAGTTATAATTGAATAAAAAATATATTAGCAATCAATAGCCCTAAAAATGGCTCTTTCTGGGAGCCTAGTTGTACCTAGCAGCAGAAGCATATAAGATTTTCTGAGCAGATAATAAGAAGAGAGGCAAATTACAAGAGAGAATTATATAGAATTATAAGAGAGAGCAGGAAATTGATGGGAAAGAGCCCTGAGGAGGCAGGAGGGAAGAAGACTGATCACACTAGTGAAGAGAGAAGCTTTGGACAGGGGACAGCTCCCTCTTTGGGTTGGAGGGAGGGAACTGACAAGTGTGGGTTGCAGGTGCACACTTAAGGCCGGGGACACACGAAGGGGGTTAGTTTGGGCTAAAAAGAAGAACTCCTCCCCTGTTATTGTGGTGGAAGGTGGCAAAGACAGATGCACGTGGGTGCGGGTGAGTGGGCTGAGTGTAAGTGTGCCATCTGCTTTGAGAAGAGATGGGTCTTTACACTCCATGCCCTCTCTGGGGTCTGCTCATAAAATGCAATGGCCGTCGCCTAAGGCAGAACTTCACTTCCGACTTCCAGACCATTTCTCCCCACCTCCACCCCCGCCCAGTTTAAAAAAAAAAAAACATGAGAGATTTAGAGTTAGTGATTCTCTTTAGTTGGCAAATACCAAACTTGATTTACAAGCATACTTCCAGAACCCATCCCACAGAGTCTAATGTCCAGGCACCTATATATTAACAAGCACCCCAGGGATTCTGATGGCGGTAGAAGGTCACCAGGCTGGGAGAAGCATTACCGTAAATTCTGGCAGCTTCCAGAGCCCTCAGAGAGCGGGAGAAGAAGAAAACTAGGTGTTCGTGCAGTAGTCGCACAGAGAAACGAAATCACCGCCGGCAGAAACAAAAGCTTTTCACTCAATTTACCAATATGTGAGAAGTCAGAAAACATAAAGATCCAAAGGCAATAATATTGGGTAAAGCACAGAAGCATAGAATTGTGTGGGAACATCATAAATATTGTATGCTCCTAAGTAATGAGGTCAAGAAAGGATAATTATTTTTAATTAATAATTGCCATGAGCATAAGGAAAGAGGAGTATCTTTGAGATAGGTTTATGAAGTGAAATAGAACTTAGCAATTATGAAGTGCTTTTCATCTTCAAAGAACCTATTAACATTAAATTACTCTTCTTTTTAATTCTCCCATGAGGTAGGTAAGCAAATTTTAACATTATTATCCCTTATTTGTAGATGGGAAGAGAGGACTGGAGAAGCTGTGACATGCCCATGTAGACCTAGAATTGAAAAGACTTAAAAGAAGTTCCCATCATATAGGAGATGTGGGTTTTCAGGCTGTAATTTCACCTTTGGTTTCCTGTATGCTTATATTATTGAAAAAGAAGTTACAGCAGATGTGTATGATTGCCTGTTGGAGGAGGGACGGAAGAAGGTCATTGCAGCACAGGGATGGGGGAGGCCGCTTACTGTCCCTTGATTTCCCTGGTGCATTAGGACTTAAACTGAGGAAGGCTTTTGAAAGAATCACAGGTAAGTAATTTGACCAGACTATTCACATTACCTCACTTCGGCATACATATGAAGTAGGGATTAAAAACTGTGCTTTGATTACACGATTCAAACTCTTTTTTATGAATACATTTAGGCCAAGAATTCCCTAAGCTTGATTCTTTCTAAGTATAAAAATTCACGAAGTTGGAACTATTGTTTAAGTCACTGGAAGATACACTTCCACAAAATTTGTTCATTTTCTGATTTGTTTAAATACCAAATAGAATTAACAGAGTCAACAGCATCTAGTCTATTGGAAGAGGGTTAAAAAAAAAAAAAACAAATTCTGTGAAACTATGGAGGCTTCTTTTCTGCTTAGTCTCCATCTCATGAGAGGAAATGTACTTTCAGAGCACTGGGCAGGGTGGAGTTGGACGCAGCAGAAACTGGAATGAACGGAGGGTCAGGGCCAATGTAACCCACACAGAATGGGTTTCCTAAATTGAGAATAGTTAAGCTGTCTGAAAAGAAGTGTTGAAAATGGCATTTGCAGAGGTGAGCCAGGGACAGATGTTTAACCTTAACCAAGTTGAGAACAGGATGAGGGGCTCCAAGTGATCTGAGAAAGGGGATAAATCTGATTATCAAGAATATCATTGTGATGGGGTGCCTGGGTGGCTTAGTCAGCTAAGCATCTGCCTTCTGCTCAGGTCGTGATCCCAGTGTCCTGGGATCGAGCCGGGCATCTGGTTCCCTGCTCAGCAGAGAATCTGCTTCTCCTTCTCCCTCTGCTTCTCCCTGCCCCGCTCGCCAGTACACTCTCTCTCCCAAATAAATAAAAACTTTAATTTTTTTTTAAATTTAAAAAAAGAGTATCAATTTGAAAGATACACATGAATCACTCTAGACTTCTAAGGAGGTGCACAATATGATCCAGGACGCAGATCCCCGGGCACAGGCTGGGCATAGATCTTGGGACCTTGGAATCTTTAAGGGCAGAAAGGGGCAATAAGGGCTTCCAGTTTTCAGATGATGAGTAACAAAGATAGACTCTAAGATTAGCTTTCCCTGCTGGCCAGACTTCTAGGGACTTTGTCTTTTTACAATCTAGCCCCAAAGAATATCAATTAATTCTATTATCTAAAGAAGTCAGCAGATAAATCTTCAAATCTTCCAAACAATAAATCTTCAAAACAGTCAAGCCAGATAAAACATAGTTGCACACCTCAATGTCATATTTATTTATTTATTATTTTGTTTGGTTTATGATGTTCCCATACTCCCCCTCTATCAATACAGTTAATTCAGAACCAATTACTTAAATACCTGTAAGGAGTCCTGTTCTGGGTGTATCCTTACCTATGGGGCATAAGAACTTGATGTTGTCAGAGCCATTATTATTTTGCCAATCACATGAAATCTATAGAATGTCATTGAAGTTGAGGCTTCAGGAAGTCACTTCCTGAACCCTAATAATGTCACTAGGCAGTATGCTCCATGGGAGCTTGGAAGTCTTGTCTGTTGGGTTCCCTGAGTAGCCCAACAACTAGCCTTGTTCCTACCACCTGGTAGGGTGCTCATGATTTGTCAGAAGGAAGGAAGGCAGACCCAAAAGTTGCTAGGCACTATCAAATCAATCGTTTTCTTTCTAACCTGAGTTTTAGTAAAATATCATGCATTGCTCAATGAGTCACAGGCAAGAGAGGGATACAGCATTTCAAGGGTCAGTAAGGCATTGTAGATTCTGCTTGGAGCACAGCGACGTTGCTCTCCCAGACTCTCTGCTTTCTGTCGCTCAGATAATTAAGACCTTTTCAACTTTCACCTTCCTGGATTACCCAGATGATGATATAGTCGATTTCAGAGCATTTTAGCTATGCAGGCAAGCGGCCGTTTCCGGTCAACTTCTCTGCATAATTCTGGGCGTGGGCCCAGACTCCAGGTCTGGTTCGAAATTAGGTAAATTCTCCTCTGGCATGAAATGAAATATATGACTCTAGTGGATCAACTTACAAACGACACAATAATATGCTTATTGAGAAGCATTCCAGAAAACTAAAGACAATTTTTGGATTCCATATTTGTGTTCTCTGTACCTTTCCTAGGGTTGCCACACCAAATTACCACAAACTGGGCATTCTCAGTCTGGAAGCCAGAAGCCCAAAATCAAGGTGCTGGCAAAGACATGATCCTTCGGAAGCCTCTAGAGGGAGAATCCTTCCTTACCTCCTTCAGCTTCTGGGGTCTCTGAGAATGTCTTGGCTGGGGCTGCATCACTCCAATCTCTGCTTCTGTCTTTCTGTGGCCTTTCCCTCTGTTTCTGTGTCTTCCCTTCTCTCTCTAATAAGGACATTTGTCAGCGGATTTAGGGCCCACGTGAATAATCCAAGATGATCTCTTCTTGAGATCCTGAATCCTATCCGCAAAGACCCTTTTTCCCATTCACAGGTTCCAGGGTTTGGAAAGCAGATTCCAGGATCTGGGAAGCAGACATATCTTCTTGGGGGCCAACATTCAACCCACTAAAAGGCACAGATAACTTGCATCATATTCTTCTAGAAGAGCTTTCTCTAAAAAGGAGTCCCTCACTTGGCCACCATATTGAGGACCAAGCAGCCCTGTCCTTACTCGTTTGCCCCCCTGTGGGGCTGATATTAATAGTGGGCGCTTGGCAGGCATCAGGGCTAGACATTCGTTTCAGTTGCTAATTAGCAATCAGAAGATAATATCCTGTCATTATCTTGTGTTGGCAGAGTCTCTTTCATGGCAGATGAAGAAAAATTCAAGTTTTCTCAGCTAATTGCAACACTGTTTCCTCACACAAGGAGCTATGAAAACCAAATAAAAATCATGCCTTCCATCTGCAATATTTAAACAACTTTGGGGGTGTGACGGAGGGGATTCTTTGCACATTCCTTGAAACATTCTCTGAATAAAGGTGGGTGTAGGGAATAGACCTAATCTACCTAATCCCAGAGGCCTTGACCTACATTCCACTCTGGCCACCTGCTCCCACAATGGCCCTCCCAGCCTCATTATCACCCAGAACCGTGCCATATCTGAAATTGAAAAATTTAAAATCCCACCATCAATCATTCTACATGCAGTGTTCCCATCTCCTCCCACTACCACAGCTGCTCCCCAAGTTCATTTGCACTTCCGACTCACCATCCCCTACCCATCTGGCATGGCTGCCTTCACCCCGGGCCTCCGTGCTTGCACTCCATCTGATGGGCAGAACGCCACCTTGGATCAGTGTCATAAGGCACTCTCCCACATTCAGGGCCAGAGCTATTCCCTGTACCTCTAGCACCAAAGAAAATGAAGTAATTCTGAGAGATGGTACAGTGTCTGACCTCAGCAGGTTCTACAGCAGAGCTCCCCGGGCCTTTGATGCTTCTTCCTTTCCACTGTCCTGAAGGCTCTTCCACGCTGAGGAGATGACTTCAGATCCCCCTCAAGTAGAAACACTGAGGCTCTCCCCTCAATTTCACACCCCAACTACAAATGCCCAGCGCTGACACCTTCCCAGCACCTCCCACCTCCTGTTTAAGACAGACCCTTCCACTCAGGCTCAGCATCCGTCTGCTCCCCTCGCCTCTGTGCCCTCGCTCCAACAGTCTCCTCTTTCTCCACTCCTTTACACTTTCTCCCCTGGTTATGGCTCCTTTCCTTCATTCACTTCTACGGAATCTGATGTCTGTATTCGTCACCAAAGCTGCCCTTTCCGTGAGCAGCACAGACCACCTAGTCAACAAACCTGGTGAGCTATCGTCACTCCTTACCTTAGTGGAAACCTTTACTCACGGATTTTATATGTCAATAAACATATATGATTTTATAACATCAGGAATGTGCACTCATTGTAAGAAATTTAATTCGCATAAGGAAATATCTCCACACAGAGACAAATACTGTTAATATTTTGACTCAAGGGGCACAGGGTGGCGCAGTCAGTGAAATGGCCAACTCCTGGTTTTAGCTGAGAGTGTGATCTCAGGGAAGTGAGAGGGAGGCCCACCTCGTGGGGCTGTGTGCTCATCAGGGCATCTGCTTGGGACCATCTCACCCTCTCCCTCTGCCCTTCTCCCCACGCTCTCTCTCATTCGCTCTCTCTCTTTCTCAGATAAGTAAATTAATCTTTAAAAAAATATTTTTTGACTCCAGTCCTTCTAGGATATTTTATGGATGGTTGGATAGGTGGATGGATGGAAAGATAGATATAATCCTATATAAAATATAACAGAATCAAAGTTTCCTGTTTTTTAAAGTTCTCTCCGTGTTACAGTATAAATTCTAAAGCTATATGTCTTACCTGACCTCTGTGTTGAGCGGCAAGCTCTTTTATCCAAATACCTACTAGACGTCTTTATTTTGATCCTCCCCCAAGTTAGCATCTGTCTAATCTCCCACAAGCCACTTCCTGCCATCCTTCACTTCTCGTTCTGCTCACATGACGCTCCATGTCCTGACATTGTTACTTTCAAAATTTTTCTCACAATGACCTGGGCATACTGTCTGTCAGTCACCCTCCAATCTGCCCTCTCAACAAATCCACCCTTCGCGTGACTGCAGACCAATTTCTTAAATGCCATCCAAGTATATCACTGCCTTGCTTAAACCCTTCAAGAGGTCCCCATTCTCTAGGATTTAAAAGCTGAGCTTGCTGGCATGGAAAGTAAGACCTCCTAGGACCTCCCACTTCCTCTTGCTTTAGCCTAATCTTGCCGCTCCTCTCTGTGTGTGCTGTAGTCATCATGAACACATTCCATTCTATATCCTGCCTCTTTCCTCATGTGATTTTATTTTCTTGGAAAGCCCTTCCCTGTCTTACGTGACCTAATTTCTACTCATTTTTCAAAAGTTCACCTCAGTCATCACTTCCTCCAGGAACCCAGCTAGATTTAATCCCTTCCAAATCAGCAGGCGTCCTTCCTCTGTGTTTTCACACACCTGAGTACTTTTCTAAGCACGTTTTACACGGCAATGAATCCTTGCACTGTTTTTTCTGTTGTTGCGTTGTTATATCTATCCCCCTGTCCTGTAAACTCTTCACAGTGAACGTTTGCCTTTGGCATCTTTGTACACACCTGGCACATGGTAGAAAATCAGTAAATTTGTTGAAATTGAAAATGCATGAATACAGCATAGTTTGTCTTACATTTGAAAAACAAACCCAAGCCTCCTTTGGTGTCACACCCACCTCCACCTACTACCCTGATTTACCACTCCCCCTTGGAGACACAGTTGTACAAAGAGTTATCCTGCCACATTCTCTACTTCCTTTTCTCCCGTTCTCTCCAGCCAGCCTTTCCTCCCCTTTACCCCCATGGAAACAGCTCTCATCAAGGTGCCAAATCCTCTGGGCAACTCTCAAACCTCCTGTTACCTGATCTCAGAGGCGCTTGACACTGTTGGTCTCTGCCTCCATCCTGAAGCATGTTCTCTTGGTTCCTCTCCAACCTCTTTGCCATTCCTTCTCAGTTTATTTTATTGTCCCTCCTCATCGTCCAGACCCGTGCATGTTACAAATGCTCAGCCCTTCATCCACCTCTCTATCTGCACATACCTCTTTGGGGAAGTCTTGTCCAGCTGCATAACTTCAAATGCAGTCTACATCCTGCCAGCCCTCACGTTAACATCTGCAGAAGGCCCTGTTCCCAGAAGTACGGACTCACTGCTACAGCTGCCTGCTCGACAGCTCTACCCGGATACTGAATAAGCATGACAACCTTAATGTGTCTAAAAGAGAACTCTCCAGTTTATCCTGCAACCTTCTCTTCTGGTGTTTCCCATCTGGTAGATGGCACCACCATCCACACAATTGCTCTGGTCCGAGACCGTGGACTGTCTTTGGTGCCTCTCTTTTTCTCACATCTCCCATCCAATCCATCAGCAAGTTCTTTTGGCCCTGTCATGAAAATACATCTCAAACCTGACTTCATTGCCTCTACTGTCACCACCCTTGTATAAGCTACCATCACCTCCCGTCTGGATCACTGCAGGAACCTCTAAACTGGTCCCTCTTCTTCTACTCTTGCCACACTCACCTCTCGGCATGCAGCATCCAGAGAGAGAATTTCAGTGCATCAGTCAGTTCATTTATAGACCCTACGTGAAACCCGCAGGGGATTCCCATCATACTTTGGATAAAATCCAAAGTCCTTACTATGGACTGCCGAGCCCTAACGTTCTGTCCTCTGGGTGTCTCTCCAAACTCCTGTTCTATCCTCCTCACTTTCTCTGTCTGAGGTCCAGTCCCATTGCTCCCTTCTCTGTCATTCAAACAAACTGTGTGTGTTCCTGCCTTGGATATCGCTGTTCCCCCAACTTATAATGCTCATTCTCCTGGAGGCTCACTCCTTTCCATAATTCAGATCAGAAATCATCCCCTCAGAAAGGATGACACAGTCTGGTGTGTTTGGAAGGAATCAATATTGCCTCCCATCTTTTCCCCAAGAGAAACCTAGAGGCCAGGTTTCTGGTGGGAATATAAAATTATATTTGGTGGAGTAGGATTCTTGGAGATTCTTAGAGATTCTAGGAGTGGTGAAAACTGCTCAGGTATTGCAGAGTGGAACACAAAGCCTTGAGGTTGGTGACCTTAGCTGCCACTGAGGGCCCAGGAGAGGCATGTGATTCCTATGTCAGTTAGAAAGGAGACTATAATCACCTATTTGGATATTCTTCCCCCAAGAGGGTATCTTTGCCCTCACCCCCACCAAGGGACATTGAGCAATGTTTTGAGATAGTTTGGGCTATCACGACCAGTACTGGCATCTAGTGGGAAAAGGCCACCAGTAATGCCAGATGTCTTAAAGTGCACAGAACAGCAGTAGTCCACACTCTTCCTTATGTTCCACAAATAAGTGGAATCATAGATAACTGACTTTCTCTGCTTGACTTGCTTCACTTAGCACAATCTCCTCCAGTTCAATCCATGTTGATGCAAAAGTTGGGTGTTCATCCCTTCTGGTGGCTGCATAATATTCCATTGTGTATAAGGACCACATCTTTATCATGTAACACTACATAAAAATTGATGATGTACTGTATGGTGACTAACATAATAAAAAATAGTAAAAAATAAATAAATAAAGTTCCCTACTATTATTGTAAAAGAGAGAGGGGGAAAGAGAACAGCTAGTCGGTAGTGCTACAACTGAGGAACCAGCTCTATTCTTTTGAGAGTCACAGAGGACCTTATAACCCTGCAGAGTCCTGTCATTTGCAGGGAAGAAATGATCTAGGATGATCTACAAAATAGCAGGAATGGAAAACATAGCTGCTTCAGAGAGAACCTTCTAGAATTCAGCCAACACAAATCATCTGCCGTCGGTCTGCAGGTGCTAGGCAGTGAGCGGGTGGGTGCAGCCACAGAGCCCTAGCTTATGAGGCAGGCCATCGTGATGGTGTCCTGGGAGCATTCAGGCACGCGTACAGGTTTGGCAGCACTCTGGCCTCCTTCGCTGACTCAGCACAATGTTTTCGAACCCTTGGGATTTGCCAGTAGAGTGCTGGTTCTGACGGGTGTTTGTGCTCCAGGAGACCCTGTGACATTTAGAAAAGGCCTCCAAAGCCTACAGACTGTATACAGGATTTTGAGCAGACCTCCATTTCCTGCCAAACGCTTGAACATCTGCTTCTCATTAGCCCCCAGCCTCTCAGTCAAAGGCAGCAGGGGCCAAGCATATTCTCACCAATTTTCCAGCCTCTTGCCCCCCCCCCTCAATATACTGTCTGATCACCTTCCCAGGCAGGAAGGCCAGGAGATAGGGTCAGCTTTAGGTCGTTCAAGGCTGAAGCTGATCCAAGGGGCCTCTCTGATGCTGAGCATCAAAAGATCCAGAAATCATGGGCCGCCTGGGAGGCTCAGTGGGTTAAGCCTCTGCCTTCGGCTCAGGTCATGATCCCAGGGTCCTGGGATCGAGCCCCACATCGAGTTCTCCGCTCAGCGAGAACCCTGCTTCCCCCTCTCTCTGCCTGCCTCTCTGCCTACTTGTGATCTCTCTCTCTCTGTCTGTCAAATAAATAAATCTTTAAAAAAAAGAAAAGATGCAGAAATCAGAGTCACACAGGAGGAGAGACTGAAGGCTTACAGATTGAGAAGAAACTGAGAAGATCAGTAAACCCAGAGACACCTCGACACAATTATTAGGGACCCAAGTTTAATGCCAGGGGATCAAACTACCAGATACACCACAGCAGAATCTTTTTGACTTGGCATATTACCTGGAGTCGAGTCTTTGTTGGGCCTTCAACCCACGTGGGAAGCTGTGCTAGAAATGTGTGAAACTCCATTACCTTCCGAACTCACTAAAATGTACAAAACCCAGGTGGTACTGAGATAAATCCTTGCCAGTAACATCGGTTCCTTTCATATCTCCTGCCATAATCTCCCTCCATGTCTTTTCGAAAGCTCAGAGGGGCTGCAGTTGCTTTCATCGGAGGAAAACTCAGTTCATCTCCAGATATCTGGTGAGGTGTTCAGAAGGATGCCTGAAGAGTGCCATCGGCCTGTTTCAGAAGGCCTCCGAGGGTCCCAGAGTTAACTGGCTGCATGCTGCCTCTCCCAGTACCAATGAGCAGATGGTTGAAGATGAAAACCACTTGGGTTTCCATCAGAGTGGGAAGGGCCAAACCAACCAAGTGAAGGACATTTATGAAATGAAATGCTTTGTGAGTTTATTTAACTCGCATGATGAAAACCTATATTTGCAGATATGCGAGGGGGTCTGTGCTGTCCTGCGGTATATGAAAAGAGGAAGCTGCAGAGAAGCAGGAGTGGCAAGGTGGTCCCATTCACACAAGTGTGTGTGTGCTCAGCAGCTGACCTGCAGAGGGAAGACCTGTCAAGGTCAAAGACGTTACCTCATGTGACAGAGTTGATGTACTTTTATTTGATACCTTCTATGCTGTGTGTATTTTTCTTTACACTAAAAAATACCCAACTCTGTTTTGTTTTGTTTTGTTTTGTTTTGTTTTGTTTTGTTTTGTTTGGCAGGAGGGTAAGGGTTGATGATACCAAAACCCAAAAACTAGCAACACATGGAAAACCAAGGACACGAAAAGAATGTAGAGTCCGAGGACTGTTTCTATATCTCAGAGGGTTGGCGGGTTAGGTTGAGAAATGTCATTGTGAGCTGTCCACTTTCTTCCCCTGAAGGAAAACAGACCATGTCTTTGTAATGATGAAACCCGTAGTTGGCTGATTCAATAGAACGGATTTTTTTTTTCCCATTAAATGTGGGGTTCTTGGTACTTTGGTATATTGATCATATTTTTGTGGCATCTTAGGTCCAAATGGATTTCTGTGGATTAATCTCTGGTCAGGAAATAAATAGGAAAAAATGGCTTATGTGTTTTTAAAGAGTCAGGAATACATCTTAAGGGGAAGGCATATCACAATATCCTAGGAGTTTTCATATTATACCCAAGGTGGAGCTAGAGGGAAACTCTCTTGTCTCCAGACTTGAGGATTACTGGTGAAGGAAGGCCCCATTCCTGACCCATCAGAGTAGTGTATCCTTCGGGTGGCTGGAATGGAGGAAAGATTGAGACCCACCACCTAGTGCCAGGGGAAGGGTTCCAGAGAGACCTGCGTGGTGTAGCTGTCATGTCTGGTACATGCAGTTGGGGGACATGCCTTGTCTTCCCATGTCCTCAGACACCTCCGTGCTGTCTGTACTTGCACCTGCTGATCTACCTGGGGCCTTTGAAGAGAAGTTGAACGATGCCCCCCACTGGAATCGGACCCATGTGGGCCTGTCTGATATGCTCACAAAGGGGAGCCAGCAGAAAGCAAGTGTGAGCAGGGAGTCTGGGGTCCTCGGAAATAACCCAGTTCAAGAGAAGCAGAAGAATGGCACAGCAAACCAGAGTGGCCCGCAGGCCTGAGGCCAAGATGTGGGAGCTGCTCCCTAGGTCCGCCATGACTTTGCCAGCCTAGGGATTGAAGGACAGTGAGTAAACTTCAAAAGGAGTTCCAGTAAACTCTCAGGTCCCTAGCAATTCTGCTGTGAAGTCTGTCCAACAGAGCAGGTCAACACAGAGGAGCTGTTCCCTACCAGCAAAACAGAAATGATCACGGGCCGCTCCGAAGAGCAGGTCTTGGGCAGCAGCGGCCTGGGGGTCGGTGGCAGTGGCACCACACTAGATCATGCAGCACATTAGCCATGGCTGGGATGGGCTGAGATCAGTAGGCTTTCAAAAATGGCAGCCAGGAAAGGAGGAACAGTGCCCCACCCTGCGAGCCAGGCTGACCTCCAGTATCGGCTGAGACTCCTTGTGCGGTCCCTGCTGAGGCAGGAGGGTTGGAGGTCCTGCACGTTCACACATGGGGGCTCTGCAGCTGGGGACCCTGGGACCTGGATGTTGAAGTGACACAGAAATACCCACAGGCAGGGAAGGCACAGTCTGCTACTTCCATGGAGACTTTTATTTGTCCTCAGAACTTTTTATTTGTGGGGCGCTTGAGGGGTTCGTTCAGTTGAGTGTCCAGTTCTTGGTTTCAGCTCAGATCATGATCGCGGGGTCCCGAGATTGAGCCCCGCAGTGGGCTCTGTGCTCAGCATAGAGTCTGTTTGTCCCTCTCCCTCCTCTACCCTTCTGCACACTCCCACTTGTCCACTCTCTCTCTTTCTTTTTCTCTTTCTCATAAATAAAATCTTCAAAAAGTACTATTTGTGCCATGTAATTTAGACCAAAACAAACTTTTTTTTGCTCAAATTATGTGTATAGTTTCTTAAATTATCAATACAGAAACTAAAGAGACATAATTTCTTTCCGTTTCATAATTCCCACACAAGGGGGTATAGCTCAGTGGTAGAGCATTTGACTGCATAATCCCACACATGTGTAACAAAAAGGATAATCAATTTCCCAGCAAGTTCAAGCTAAGTGAGATAAACCAAGGAAGTGCACAATTACTAGAAGATGTTTTCTTATAAATAAAATTATGCACCATGGCAACTCACTAGCTGTTAAGGTTTTCCATTTTAATCCATGCTTTTTAAGATATTCATTTGGATTTGAGTTGTACAATTGTATTGTGCTTCATACAGATACATCCCAGATCATAGTTCATTGCTCTGGAATATATTTTACTATATATATTGGTCTGGCTATGAGCCATCCTGTCTGTGTTTTTGTAAAGCAAACCACATTATCATAGATTGCTTGCACACCTACAAAAAAATATCTAGAGCTTACTAGTGGCCCACATCAGCCTGTGAAACCGGTATAATTTTGTCTTTAGAAATTCCATCTTACAGTCTACCCATTCGAAGTCAATAAACAGCTGTCTGTTGGTAGTCTTCATTGCAAGTGTCCTGTGCCAGAAACCAGGCCATCTGCTGCACTCCCACCTGGCCGCAGCCCCTGTTGAGAGGTAGGCGGTGGTGGTCCTCGCTGCACGGTGCTGGACGAGACACCAAGCCCTGAGCCTGCTTCCCAGACCTTGCTTTCCTGATCACTTACGACTGGTCCAGGATGGGCAGCCAACCTGAGCCGCAACAAGCAGGGAATCGTGTTGGAAATTTGGACTAAGTCAGAAAGAGTCGGGGCGCCTGGGTGGCTCAGTGGGTTAAAGCCTCTGCCTTCGGCTCGGGTCATGATCCCGGGGTCCTGGGATCGAGCCCCACATCGGGCTCTCTGCTCAGCGGGGAGCCTGCTTCCTCCTCTCTCTCCCTGCCTGCCTCTCTGCCTACTTGTGATCTCTGTCTGTCAAATAAATAAATAAAATATTAAAAAAAAAAAAAGAAGAGTCAAGTTGGCCTCTCTAGGATGAAAACCACAGGAAGTTTTGACAGCAAGAGAGAAGAAAGGAGCAGAGGGGTGCACGAAGAGAAGTCAGGTGGTTGAGGGACAGTGAAGTCACTCCAGTGCCTCATCTGGCTGGCTCCCAGCTGCCTTCCTGACCCTGGATTCCATGAGATACCACCAAGAATTTGCAAGGAATTCCCCCCTTGGCTTAAGCTAGTTGAAGTTTACTTGACACAAGTTGGTGTTGGAAGTCAACATAAAATAAGATAATAATACCATATAAAAAGTGCCGTTTTCCCAAAGAGGAAACAGAGAGCAGGTAGTTAAGTCCTTGCAGGAGATCACACACCAGGCAGCCCGGCCCCTGGACCAGAGGATTAACTTCTCTACTGTTTGGCTTCTCCAAATGGACACAGAGGGAAAGGCCTGACAGATAGGCATCGGTGTCTTCACCATACCACTTGCTTGGGGCTAAATAGTGGCCTTCAGTTTCTTAATCTGTGAAATGAAGATAGAATAATTGTGAAAATAGAGTTGTTGCAAGGGTCAGGGAGATAATATGAGTAACATGTTGGTTCAGTAGGCATTCAGTGAAAGTTATTTCCAATCTGTTTCCAATTTTTCACTCATAAGTAATTGCAGTCACTGGAGCTCCTGGCACATTGTAAAGGGCAGTGGTAACCAGCATCCTTCTGCGTTTTTACTGTTAAATAGGGTGCTGAGCTCGACCTTCCTCATTATGGTAAGAGACCATTCTTCTATTCCTGGTTTACTACAAAGATTTTTTCCTCAGAAATGGATGGCAGATACTATCAAGTAACTTCAGCTTCCAACAACAGCAAAAGCCATACGATTTTTGTCTTTTGATTTCATAATTCATTTTTTAAAAGATTTTATTTATTTGAGAGAGAGAAAGAGAGTGAGAGAGAGCATGAGAGGGGAGAAGGTCAGAGGGAGAAGCAGACTCCCTGCAGAGCTGGGAGCCCTATGTGGGACTCAATCCCAGGACTCCGGGATCATGACCTGAGCCGAAGGCAGTGGCTTAACCAACTGAGCCACCCAGGTGCCCCCATAATTTATTTTAATAATAGAATTACAGTGTTAATAATAGAATACCTCATATTAAACTGTCCTCAGTTTCCTAAAATCAAATATCTTTAATCATTTTGCATTGTTCTGGGAATGGATTGGTAGGTTCTCATGTTTTAACTATAATTTTTTAAATATATAAGTGAAATGTCTTTAGTGTTCTTTCTTTTGCTTTTTTCCAGATTCCATTTTGTGGTGATGGTAGCTCATAATGATGAATTAAGAAGTTTTCTGTCCTTTTCTGATTTCTGGAACTATATAAATAGCAGAATGGTTTTCTATCTATCCATGGAGGATTTGAAAGAATATGTCTTTAAATACACACACACACGTGTGTGTGTGTGTGTGTGTGTGTGTATGTATCCAGTCCCAGCATCAATTTTGTATATAGTCCTTTTTCCTTACAATTTTTTAGTTCATACTGTGGTTCTTTATTTAAGTTTTCTGCTTCTTCCTGAATAGATCTGAATAATCAATAGTCTGTTAGAACATTTACAATTCACTGGAATATTCCATTTTTTAACATTGAGTTGAAAATTGTGTACTTGTGTAATATTTTCATCTACTCCATATCTGTGGATACTTAATGCCTGCTGAGATTACAATTCTTCTTTACCAGGCCTTTGGGGGCCACCTGTCAGTGAAGAGGGTCCTCGGCCAGACACCTGTGTTGATGTTTGTGCTCTTCCTGCTTTGGGTGGTCTTGGTCATCTCCTTCTGGACGGTCACAATCCCACCATAACGCTAGAAGCCTCAGCCGTAATGCTTAGAGTCCAGTTAGAGTGGGCAAGCCTGTATTGGGGTAGAAGTAAGCTGTGTTTGTATACACAGGATTGTGGTCACCATGTTGGGGACTGGTCAGTTATTAAGCTGGTCAGGAGCCAGCCCTGGGACAAAGCACTAGTGGGGCACACTGGCCTCAGGGATTCCAAGACGTCTGATTACTCTGCGAGCTTCCCCATCTACAGTGCCCCTCTGCTGAGGTTCCCTTCACCTCCACTCTCTTCAGAGTCCATAGCACTTGTATGTTGATGTTTGCATGTTATCTCCTGCGAATAGAATTGACCACTTGAAATATGTTTGAAGTGTTATTTAGAATTATGCTCATTCTGTGGGATCAGAGGATGTATTCGTTTAACAATGTTTATAGTAGTTGTAGGGTGGGAAATCTTCTGAGTCTGAAAAGAGTCTCATGAAAGGTAATGGAGGTGGGTTAGTTGAAAATTCCAACTGGGAGGATCTGAAAAAAAGTCACAGCGGAGTCTACAGTTAGGTGAAAGTCTGCTTAGATGGAAAGAGACCAGAGAGACCCCTGTTACGGAGGCAGGAGCCAGAGGTGGGCAAGGCCCACATGCTGAGGAAACCAGTGTGCTAGACCAAGCAGATGAGCTTCTGGTTTAGGAGCAGGACAACAGTGGGATCAAGCTCCAGCAATCAACCAATCGGGTTATTAGCAAAAATTCCAGAATATTAGAAAAAAATCCCAGGATTTGCCCCAATAAGGATTTTAATTATTAAAGGCCTGTATATCTGGAGGTAGCCAGACCTACAGGACCAGTTCTTCCCAGCAGAGACCTGTTCTTCGCTTGTGTGTGGCAATAGTAAATAGCCATGTAGGCTCAGCTTATGCTTACCACAGTGGGATCCCACGGAGCTCTTCCTCCTGACTCTGAGCACAGCTGCCGTGTAGGACTCATACTCAAGTCTTCTACCTCCTGGAGTGTATTGGGCACACATTAGACCTTCCGGTGGTATCTCTGGAGTGCTTGAATAGATAAGAAGACATGGTCCAGAAAGCTTTCTATGTCCTTGGGCTCAGGTCCTCCTCAGGTTCAATGCGGACTGTTTATCTGGGCTTCCAGACTTCCCCTTTACCAGTGCGTGTCTTCTCTTGGGTCCTTATACTGTCAGCTCTGACAAGAGGACTCCAGCAGAATGACTCTCTTCTGGTCCTTGGGGGAGAGGAGAGTTCCTTTAGTACATACCAAGCACACAGGCAGTTTAGGGTAAAGCGTAAGAAGGAGGAGAATGGGCACCTCCCTTGTGTCATCAATTGGCAAATTCTGTAAACAGCTTACTATCAAGAAATTAAATTTTAAATTAAAATTAAAATTAAATTTTAAATTTTAATTTAAAATTAAATTTTAAATACAAGTACAAATTAAATTTTTTAACAATGTGAATTTCCACCTGTCCTTAAACTTTTCTGCCTTGTCTGTGTTTCAGGTTCAGGTTTAGTGGTCGTATCCTAGGCCTGGCTTTGATCCATCAGTACCTTCTTGATGCCTTCTTCACAAGGCCCTTCTACAAGGCACTCCTGAGACTGTAAGTGTATTACTGTAGGCCGTGGTCCACGCACTAAGGCCTGGTCTCCCTGGTACCTCGGACTCTGTCCCTGGTTTACCCTAACCATTCCTGTTCGTTGACTTTTCTGAGTGCTTAGACATCACATAAACCTTTTAATACAATATAAAGGCATTTGGAGTTTTTATGTAAGCATAGGAGAAGACTATTAAAACTTCATATAATGGAATGAATCAGTTTATATAAATAATTACAGTCATATTGCAAACTTTGCATTACACTAAGTAGAATTAATCTGTCTAAAACTTCGTTGTTTTAAAATATTTTTAAAAAACGTTTCTCCAGTTGCCATCAAGAATCCATGAGTTAATAATCATTCCACGTTTATTACTGGGATAATTTCATTCAATTTCAAAATTGAATTTCAAATTTCAATTTGAAAAACAAATTTTCAAAAACAAGCACTGAATGCACTAAAAAGACTCATCAATGTATTCCAGAATATCAAATTGTTAGAATCAGTCTATGTTGTTTTAGCCAGACTGGGCATCTGTTCAGTTAACAAACTGTTTACGTTTTGCCCTTGGAATGCATCCAGGCCCTGTGATCTGAGCGACCTGGAATATCTGGATGAGGAGTTCCACCAGAGTTTGCAGTGGATGAAGGACAACAACATCACGGATATCCTGGACCTCACATTCACTGTTAACGAAGAAGTTTTTGGACAGGTTTGTGAGATGGGAGGCTTGGAAGGAGCATTTGTTTTTTACTATTGCACATTCACATGACACAATGTTTACCACCTTAATTGTTTTTAAGTCTACAGCCCAGCATTGTTAAATATAGACACACTGTGGTGCAATCTCTAGGACTCGTTCATTTTGCAAAACTGGAACTGTAGCCATTAAATAATAATTCCTCATTTTTCCTTCTCCCCGGTCCCTGGCAACAGCCATTCTACTTTCTCTGTCTGTGAATTCGGCTGCTCTAGATACTTCATACAGTATTTGTCTTTTTGTGACTGGCTCATTTCACTTAACACACTGTCCTCAAGGTTTGCCTACGTTATAGCACATGATAGGATTTCCTTATTTTTACGGCTGAATAGTATTCCACCATATATACACACACACATATATATATATACTATTTATTTATATATATAAAAAATTAATTTACCCATTCACCTGTTGATGAACCCTTTGGTTTCTTCCACATTTTGGCTATTGTAAATAATGCTGCTGTGTAGATAATGTACGTTTATCTATTCAAGCCCTTGCTTTCCATTCTTTTGGATGTATATCCGTAAGTGGAATTGCTAGATCATAAAGTAATGGGATTTTGTGTTTAATCTAGAAAACAAAGAATCTCATTCATTCAAAGTATAATTCATCAAGGACTACTTCCTTTAGCAAAGCTGCCCATGTCTTCTTCCTTCTTTTCCTTTTCACAACATGGACCTATAGAGGTTTTGAAAATCAAAGTGATAATGGATTAGAAAACATTTTTGTGAAGTGTGAAATACATTTGGAAGGTGTTTCTGTGATCTGTGCCACTGCAAAATACTTCTTTTTATTACTAGCATCTAGATATTTGCTCCTCCAAAATGCATGTATATAAATATTATTTAATAAGATAAAGCTTCTCATTTTTTTCCACCAGTATTTATATATTTTTGATTACAGTTTTATCAGGTTAACCATAACCTGATTCATTTACAAGAGATTTCAAAAGCCTCTGACATGTGATAACTTGTAATGGGTCGCTGTGAGAGTGGAGTCGGTAGGCTTTGCAAGTACCTATGAGCACAAGTATAAGCACAAATGTGGGCAGCCTGCTGAGTCCAAGTGTGAGAGGTGCCCACTGAACTTGGAGGCACCTGTACTATAGTCAAGAATTTTGGACAGGTCCTGGAAGATGTCAACATTCTGTTGAATTTCCTCTGTGTAAACATACCTCTGAAGAATACCCTCTTCCATATATGAGATTTTTTTTTCTTTTTACAACTGTAGAGGGCATATTTAAATATGTTCAAAAATATATGATTTTTTGATCCCCTGACTGGCTCAGTTGGTAGAGCATGTGACTCTTGATCTTGGAGTTGTAAGTTTGAGCCCCATGTTGGGTGTAGACATTACTTAGAAATAAAATCTTCCCCCAAAACAAAAAAGGATATACAGTTCACTGAACTGTCTGGTCATGTCCTGGGTGGAAGTATGAAATACACTGCCCTGTGCATGACTTCTTTTAGCCCATTCTTTACATTTGCCTTGTAGTAGAGGGTAAATTTGTAAAATAAGCTCAATCATTTAGCAAGTTTTATGAAGACAGTGGAGTAGCCATCTTAAAACATTTTAAGTTAGATTCCTTTTTTTAAAATTTTATTATGTTATGTTAGTCACCATACTGTACATTATTAGTTTTTGATGCAGTGTCCCAAGATTCATTGTTTGCGTGTAACACCCAGTGCTCCATGCAATATGTATCCTCCTTAATAACCATCACCAAGCTCACCCATTCCCCCCATCCCCTCCCCTCTGAAACCCTCAGTTGGTTTCCCAGAGTCCGTGGTCTCTCATGGTTCATCTCCCCCTCTGATTCCCACCCCCCCTTCATTTTTCCCTTCTTTCTCCTAATGTCCTCGCTGCTATTCCTATGTTCCACATATAAGTGAAACCATATGATAATTGTCTTCCCCTACTTGACTTATTTCACTCATCGTAATAACCTCCAGTTCCATCTATGTTGATGCAAATGACAGACATTCATCCTTTCCGATGGCTGAGGAATATTCCATTGTGTATATGGACCACATCTTTATCCATTCGTCTGTTGAAGGACGTCTCAGTTGGGCTATTGTGGACTTTGCTGCTATGAACATATGAGCATAAAGCCCTTCTTTTCCCTTTAAGTTAGTTTTCTAACCTAACTCATTATATCACAATAAATACCACCTAGATTAGAAAGCTGTTAAAATAAATAAATAAAAAAGAAAAAATGATGGAATTTTTATTTTTAGTCTTCCAGTAAGGAATGCTACTATAGATGTGACACAACTTTCAGTTTGGTTCCATGGTGTAATGGTGAGCACTCTGGACTCTGAATCCAGTGACACAACTTTCAAAGTCATAAAAGAAGAGATTGACATAGTGAGCTAAAATTACTATTTAATTCTGTGTGGCAAAAAGACAGCATAAACAAAGTAAGAGCGTCATAATATTGAATAGACTAAGGCAAGTCTTTCAACATAGAAAGAGATTCCACAGACCAATTGGCAGTGATCAACAAGTAATTAGCAAAACATAAGTGATTCTCAGAAAAGGAAATAAGAGGAAAAATCTCATTCACAAGTTGTAAAAATATAAATTAAAGTATAGTGAAATGCCGTTTTCCTTTACACGATTGTCATGAATTGGGATGGTTAGCAATATCCCATTTTGGAGGTGGTATAGGGAGGGAGCAGACATGGCTGCCCAGGAGTGTAGGTGGGAGTAAGTGGAAGTTTGGTTCACTCCCTGTGAAAGGCATCTTTATGATAGCTACCCTCATTCTAAATGCACCCACCCTTCCGGGTATTGTATGTAAGTGATGAATCACTAAATTCTGCACCTGAAACTAGTATCACCTTGTATGTTAACTAACTGGAATTTAAATAAAAAATAAAATTAAAAAACAAAACACCTGCCTTTGAGTCAGCACCCATGTCTAGGAATTTGTGCTACGGATTCACACCTAATTCAAATGAGTAATGTACGAAGATCTTCACTGCACCCTTGTTGATAGTTGCAAAAGATCTGAGTACTCTGAATGTCCAGACACAGAGCACTGGCTAAATAAATTGTGATACATTCACACAATGGAAAAGTGAGCCAGTGGGATGTGGGGCTGAAAAGTGCAAGACATCCCAGCCCATCAGCTTCCTTGTAAATCATAGACAGTGAACAAGATATTGCAACAACAACTAGAACAGAGTAAATCAGTTCTGAATTGGTTCATGACAACTGTCAGGGTCCATTTTTAAGTGAAAAAAGTATGGTGATGAATAGTGCATAAAATATGCTATTTATGGGGGGAAAGAGATGATTGACACATGTTCCCTGGTATTTTCGTCAGTTCTCCCTGGAAGAGAAGTAAGGGCAGTTTTCTCCAGGTAGGGAGACTATATGGCTGGGAGATGAGATGAGAGAGAAGCTTGCTTTTCACTGATGGCTTTTTTTTTTTAAAGACTTTATTTATTTATTTGACAGGCAGAGATCACAAGTAGGCAGAGAGGCAGGCAGAGAGAGAGGGGGAAGCAGGCTCCCCGATGAGCAGAGAGCCCGATGCGGGGCTCGATCCCAGGACCCTGGGATCACGACCTGAGCCAAAGGCAGAGGCTTTAACCCACTGAGCCACCCAGGCGCCCCTCACTGATGGCTTTTTATACCACTTGAATGTTACTCCATGGACACATACTACCTACTCAAAAAAAAATGAAGTAAACTACACATAACCGAATACACAAAATTAGAAGGAAAAAATAACATTGAAAATACAAAAGAATAATCCTCATGTGTGTGTGGCATAGGAACAGCTCAGAAGTTCACGATGTTCCCAATGATTAAAAACAAGGATGTGTTGTTGATCTAGAAAAATGTCTCTCTGTGTACAGTGTAAACAGACCTCATTCTTCTTCAAACGAGGTCGATAAGAACAATGACTTTGGTTCTAGAGAACTGAGTCCTAGCCCTTCTTTTAGCAAGTTATGAGATCCTGAAGAGCAGATGGACAGCTGCCCGTGAAGGACATCATGGGCTTTTCCTGGGTGTGTTAGTTAGGATTAGGGTCAGTTGCCTGTGAAGAAACCCAAAATGACCCTGCTGAAATCAAGTTTATTTTTCTCTCACATCCAAGTGTAGAGGCAGACAAGCCACGGCTGCAGTGCCTACCATGGGCACCTGCACTCGTGGCCCAGCCATCGTGGTCGGGCCTGAAGCCACAGGACAAAGGAACGACAGCCCCTCCCTTCAAGGAGGTCTCTGAATGTGCCATACAATACTCCTGCTTACCCAGTACCAGCCAGAATTTAGTAACCCGGCACACCTAGCTGCAAGTGGGGTTAGAAATTAGTCTTTAACTGGGCAGCTGAAAATCAGAGGTTCCACGGAATGTGGATATTGAGTGGCAATTAGGATGTTAGAATTAGCCAGTATTTTGTAACTAGCACTAGTCACCTAAGTGAGAGAAGAAAAAATAACCATCAGACTTCTGTGGCCTGTTTGTTTCGGTACCTAAGTCAATGAATGCCAGATATACATATCTACATTTTTTAAACCCATGGCTAAATACAGTTATGCCTCATTTCTTTTTTTTTTTAATGTATTTCTTTTTTTTTTAAGATTTTATTTATTTATTTGACAGAGAGAGAGAGAGCGAGCACAGGCAGACAGAGTGGCAGGCAGAGGCAGAGAGAGAAGCAGGTTCCCTGCTGAGCAAGGAGCCCGATGTGGGGCTCGATCCCAGGACACTGGGATCATGACCTGAGCCGAAGGCAGCCGCTTAACCAACTGAGCCACCCAGGCGTCCCCAGTTATGCCTCATTTCTTACAGCTTTAAGTGGTGAGCTGAGCCCCTTAAGTGACTGACAACTCCTTCAAACACCAATGCTTTTTTAAAAGATTTTATTTATTGATTTGAGAGAGAGAGAGAATGAGCAGGGAGGGAGTCAGAGAGAGAAGCAGGCTCCCCGCTGAGCAGAGAACCCAATGTGGGGCTTAATCCCGGGACTCCAAGATCATGACCTGAGCTGAAGGCAGACACTTAACGACTGAGCCACCCAGGCGCCCCAACACTTTCTGATAAAAATGGCTAACATGTTATCTACCCTCTTGCCTTTCGAAAGATAGAGCACAGATCATAGCTTTTCTTAATAATTCATTTGTCCTAACAAGCACCACCATACAAAGCGGCAAGGTCATTCTCTGTTTGCTTTCTCAAGGTCAGTCTGTCATTCTTCAGCCAATATTATACCGGCTATAAAAACCATCTTCCCACCCTCTGCTATTTTCCTGCCAATGACCCGCTCTGGGTGGGGAGGCTGGTGGCTTTTGAGGATGTGATCTAACTGGGATTTGGGGGAATTGAGTGTAAGGACTTTCTGGTCCATCTCTTTCCCTGGGACAACGAGGGGCATTTTTCTTTTATTTCTGTTATGCCTCTTGTGTTAAGGAAATGTGTTTCCCCTTAATAAAACAAACAAAAAATGCAGCTTTTCTGAGGTGCATAACCATCATCTGAGAAGAACCAGAGCTTTTTTAAGTAACTTCCAGAAAAGGAAAAAGAATGACGGAGGTAATAATGCTGAACCCACGTGAGGAAGACTTTTTATAAATCGTTTGTCCTCCTAGAATGACATGTGTCACGGCCAGATGAGCTGAGGTGACAAGCAACGCCATCTTTCTGTTTCCCCACAAGGTAACGGAAAGGGAGTTAAAATCTGGAGGGGCCAACACCCAGGTGACGGAGAAGAACAAGAAGGAGTACATCGAGAGGATGGTGAAGTGGCGGGTGGAACGCGGTGTGGTACAGCAGACCGAGGCCCTGGTACGGGGCTTCTGTGAGGTGAGACCCAGGCCCAGCTGAGGAAGACAGGCTGCGGTCAGGACAGCTTGTAGGGGGACAGGAGAAGAAGAACCAAGTCAGGCAAAGGGGTCAGAGTTCTCTGGGAGACCCAGCTCTTGTGGAAGGTGAAAAATGCCCTCACGAAAATGGTGTTGCTGTGGCCGCGGTGTGGCAGTTAGGAAAACACTCAGTATCTCCCGTCAAGGTATGTGCATGCTGTGTGTTTCCTTTCATTCAGTGAAATGAAAATAAGTGACCTGAAAGCATTGGAGGGCACTGTCCGTTCCTGCTAGATTTTTCTGGTGTTACAGTGTCACTTTGTGCCATGACTGAGGTGGTAAGTCAAGAGAACAGGGACAGCTGGCAACTTCCCGTGCACCAAATGTTGACATCCTTAACCTTTTGCAGTTTAGAAACAAGACGCTGTAAATGTTTTCTCGGGGCCCGGGTCTTGGAAGGTTTCCTTTCCCTGCCCATAATGGAGGACAAAATGGCTGCCTGGCTTGCCCGCCACTAATCTGATTAGAGGAGCTGTTACTTGTGTCTGATCCATCTGAAAACGAAGCGTAAAGTCAGAGCTCAGAGCCCTAGCTAAGGAGGTCCTTCCAGATCTTTGAAGGCAGGAGGAAGGAACTGAGGGGAGAAAAGAAGGGAAATACGGTTGTTTTAATATAGAATGCCTGTTTCTAGGAAGTAAGTCATAGTTTTACGTGGAAGAGAGGATACCTTGTAAGTGAAATGATCATAGTAAAAGCCCTCACGTCACTTCAACATGTTGGGACCTTTTGCCTTTAAAATGCAATGATACTTGGCAACTTCAGTGTGACCAGAGAAAGTCAAGTCCGATTTGCTCATCACAGCGTTCTGAGAGGGACTTTCAGAGGTAGCGAAAACCCTGGGGCCTTTTTGGAGTTCCCAGCTCATTGATGGTTGTGTTTCAGAATGTTTAAGTCATGACTTTGAACTTGAACACGATAGTACATTGGTTTAAAAAAGAAAAAAGTTGGAAATGATGGTCCGTTTCCCAGTGTAAAACCACAGAAGTGATAATAGCGACTAGAACTTCAGCGTGGTTGGACCTGAATTCTAATGTGTATTTCAGGTCGTAGACTCGAGGCTTGTCTCCGTGTTCGACGCCAGGGAGCTGGAGCTGGTGATAGCTGGCACGGCGGAGATCGACCTGAACGACTGGAGGAATAACACGGAGTACCGGGGAGGTGAGCCGGAGGGCTAGCCCAGATGCAGTTGTCGTTCTTAAGAAAACATGTACTGCAGTGAAATTGACGTTAGCAGAACAGTAACCGCTTCTAGAAGTGGACAGTGCAGTGGTGTTCGGTGCATTCACAATGCTGTGTCTCCCCCACCTCTAGCTCGTTCCACGACATTGTCCTCACCCCAAAAGGAAGCACCGTACTCATTGGGCAGCTGCCTCCCCCTCCTCCCTCCCAGCCCCGACAACCATCCATCTGCATCCCGTCTCTCTGGATTTACCTATTCTGGGTATTTCATGCGAAGAGAGTCTGGTTTCCCTCATTTAGCACGCTGTTTCAAGGCTTGTCCCTGCTGTGGTGTTTCAGGACCTCATGGCTTTTTATGGTTGAGTAACACTCCACTATCGATACACATAGTCCATCTCTACGTACTATCAATATAAAGTAGCGTTCCATTTTATATCTGCATATATTCCACTTTTTAAAGACTACGGAAAACTTGGCCTTACTTCAGCACATGTGCAAAGTGCGTTCTCATAACACGCCTTCCTGTGACTTTCATGGCGAATGTTCCTTCAGGTGATTCCCCATTGGGATAGTCTCTGGCTTAACTCCATGTAGATGTGTGACCGAGAACCACCACCCCGAGGCCAGCTCCCGAGCTCGGTTATGTGCTGACAGGAAGTGTGTCCCGCTTGCTGTAGATCCGGAGCCCTGTTCCCCTCAATCTTAAATTTGCCACAACATCGTTCCGTTATTTTTGCAAACTCTGTTTCTAACCCTTCCCACCTATTCACCTTCACCCTGCCAGACTAGTATTCTTGAACATTCTTTCCATGAGGCCATTTCCTTACCCACAAAACAGACTCTTGCCTTTGCAGCACTGGGGAGTCATTTACTTGGACTGGTTGACCCAAGCTTGCTCTGTGACTGTGGCCCGACTGGCCCGAGAGCAGCTGCTCCAGGAGCACTGATGGCTGCTGGACCTTCAGGCATCTTGTGTTCACTAAACTCACCGTTTGCCTCCAGTCCTTAAGTCCTAGACCCACGCCAGTACGTGGTTACCAAGAGCTGAGACATCAGAACAGAGAAAGTGCAGTGAAATATTGGGTTGATAGAGGGCTCTGTCTTTCACCATCCCAGGATCTCTAGCCACTCCTTGCCTCACGTACACAGCAGGAAAATGGTTGGTGGGGTCCCAGTTGTTCACGTAGGAAGCAGACATCTCTGAGGACATCCCTCAGAGCATAAAATCTTCTTATAAAATGGCTATTTTCTAAATCTGCTTCTGCTATAAAACCTGACCTAGGTGCACAGATTGCCTTCGACCTTGTGAAGGCCCACGTTAGAGAAACTGGCAGACCGACAGGAGCAGTTCGGTCCTCATCACCCCTGAGATACATGTCGCCTCTCTCCCTTCCTCCTCTCCTCTCTGCACATCCTCCCTGGCCCCCTCCCTCTGCTCCCCGCAGGTTACCACGACGGGCATCTCGTGATCCGCTGGTTCTGGGCTGCCGTGGAGCGCTTCAATAACGAGCAGAGACTGAGGTTACTTCAGTTCGTCACGGGAACGTCGAGTGTGCCCTATGAAGGCTTTGCGGCCCTCCGAGGAAGCAACGGGCTTCGGCGTTTCTGCATAGAGAAGTGGGGGAAGATTACATCTCTCCCCAGGTAGGCGCTCCTGCCGGCCCTCACAAACCCACCGAAGAGGGCCAGCACACTTTGATATGGGAGCTTGGGTGATGGCCCTTCGGGATGGAATTCTTTCCTGCCACCCAAATTACTCTTATGTGACTTACTGACGAAAGGCACCCATGAGGAGTCTCTGGGAGGTGAATTTAGACCATATTCTTGGTGGGTTTTTTGATGACTGATAGCATTTAGGCTGTAGTGTCATGGCCCATATGTCTGTTGTGGGAAGCCTTCCCAGCTGTATGCAGCCCGGTTTAACTTGAGGAGGAATGTCTCAGGAGGTAAGGGAGGGAGGAGAGGCTGGAAGCCCAACAGAAGCTGTCCAGCACTGTATCTGTCCTTCTCCAGCACATGACTTGTACTCGGTAGGATGGTTATGCCCGTACGTGTCACATTTTTCCTACTGTGTTTTGAAACACGCGAGGACAAGACCATGTGTATCTCACGTCTCTGTAGTGACTTCAACATAGCAAGCTGTCAGGGAGATGACGGTGAGATAAAGGCCGTAAAGGAGACTCTAGGGATCCAGGCAACGTAACGGAAGGAATTCCCTGCACCATGAGTTCTAACACTTCCTCGACTACCTTGAGCAGCCTTTTCCTGCTCAGTGAAATAAAAGGGCACCTCTGCATAGGTACCACAGTAATAAATACTGCTCAACAACAGAAGAAAAGACTGATCCATATTATTTTCTTCTACTATGATATTTTCTGATTATAGAAGACGATCCACATTTAATTCAGCTCTTTCTACCTGGCCTCCTGGACACTATTGCCAAATCCCAGTGGAAGGATCTACTGAACTATGATTGGCATCCAGACCTCCCAGACCTTCCCATGTCCTGAAGACTAGTCAGCTGATGTCAGTGAGCGTCAGGAGGCCCAGGAAACAGAGTACATGCCCAGCTGGTCAATGACAGCCTACCGTCTTGGCACAGTTTCCAGCCCCGGCTTCACGCACTTGTTTAGCAGACCCTGGTGCTCATTCGCATGGGTCTACTGAGAGCTGAGCCTACTGAATTAAATCTGGCAGGAAAGTAAGGCATAAAAAGGCAAGATTTCCATTTATCTAGTTTAATGACAGATTTGGTAGATGAGGTTATTTGGAAACAGTCTGTTTTTAAAGAAATGAGTTTGCATCACTTTTTCATGATAGCACGCACACACCCCCACCAGCATCGTGTGTACCCTGAAGAGTGGCTAAGACACAACCGTCTACCTTCCCAGAGGAGCTTATAGTCTAGGAAGGAGCACAGCCCAGTAGTAGTAAGTTACAACATGAAGTGCAATCAGAGAAACACTGAGAAGGAGTGTAAACGGAAGGTACCGGGAAGGTCTGTACTGTAGAATACAGACCAAATCCCGATTGAGTTGGGAAGAAGAGATGCCACAAGAAGATGGCACTTAGGTGAGCTTTGAGGGGCAATAAATGAGTAGAGGGGAGTTCCAAGCTGAAGCAGGAAGGATCGCTGAACCAGCGTGGAGGTCCGGATATCCAAAGTGATACTCATAAGGGATGAGATTGAGAAGGATAGTTTGGTGGGTCACAGGGAGAGGGCTGTGCTGAGGAGGCTCTGTTTTATTCTTTAGGAAAGGGAATTGGAATTGCTTTTGTCATTTGGAGGTCACAGATTGAGCCTGGTTACATATTTTCTTTGAGAAGCTTTGAAATACACATTAATACTATTAACCCACACAAGGAGCTTATAAGATGGACATTGGGCTTATGATCGAGCTATTCACATCTGGGCCAAGGTGTCCCTGAAAAAGCTGCTGTTCTGCAAACCAGAGAGGATTCCTTGGGGAGACAGAGACTTTACCCTGGGCCAAGAGGGTCCCAAGAGGGTCCCAAGTAGCAAGTGGTGAGATGCCTCTGGGAGGACAGTAAAAATGACCCCCTGGATGGTAACCCCTAACTAGTCTTCCTTGTACATTTTCTGAAGATCCATGAACCGAAAAAGTTTACCAGTGTGTTCAGAGAAAGAAGTAACTTCTGACTTCCAAGAACAGCAGTTTGGGTAGACTAGCCAGACCACATGGCAGATGGCAGGAAGCCCAGAGCTGGCAGAGCACCAGACACAAGACAACCCGGGACTTCCCAGAGAACAGAAGCCCAACGCACACTGCCCAGACTGGGAGGAAAGGTGGTCTGGAACTACTTTGTTCTCGGATCTTCCCCCCATAGAGAGGCAGCTGGCTTCCCAGACAAGAGTACCAAATAGCATCACAACCAAACCGGAAGCATAGCCCAGGCTAAATAAAACCTTTACATCAATTCAAGTCCTTGCCTCCTAAAAACTGTAGGAGGGTTAGGAAGGAGGACTGTGAGAGCAGTGGTTGCCAGCGTGTCATTTTACAGTGTCTGGTGAAGAAACTTCCGTACCAGATGGGCGGGATAGTCACTGGGGTTGAGGTCAAGGAGCCGGCAGGTTAGGGCAGGTCACCCTGTGGACTCGGGTACCACACAGTCTGGCGGGAACACCTGAAATGGGAAGGATTTAAGCAAAGAACCAGAGGTTTTAATAAATGTAATTAGCTGGCAGGTCAGAAGGCATGGAAGATAGATCGAGATCACTGATTTTCAAACTTTTTAACCGTAGGCCACAGAAAGAAATACCTTTTTACATAACGTTACAACCCAGTCCGTGCGTATTTGCTTTGTGTCTG
>PISX010020168.1:0-36306 GCA_004024625.1 Mellivora capensis | reverse complement strand
GTAGACAAGTCTGCTGCCAATCTAATATTTTTACCATTGTATGTTACAGACTTCTTTTCCCGGGCTGCTTTCAGGATTTTCTCTTTGTCGCTAAGACTTGTAAATTTTACTATTAGGTGATGAGGTGTGGACCTATTCTTGTTGATTCTGAGGGGGGTTCTCTGCACCTCCTGGATTTTGATGCTTGTTCCCTTTGCCGAAGGCAGAGGCTTTAACCCACTGAGCCACCCAGGCGCCCCCAATACAGTATTTTAAAAATTAGTATTTTGAGATGAATCACCAAGGCATTTGGATTTTTTTTTAAAGTATTGTTGTTGTCTCTACCTACCTATTCATCTTAGTCTCTATGCATCTGTTAGTACGAAATACATGTTTTAAAACATAGGATAATCATAACTCACCACAGAGAATGTAGTGAATTCACACCACAGAGGCTCTAATTACACTGCATTTGACAATGAAAAAGCCACTAGTAGATTTGGAACAGAAACAACAAGTGAAAAATCTTTAGAGAGTAAAGAGGGATGTGAGAGGTATCCACCACTGTGGGTACACAGTTTATTATACGATATGATGAGGTCATTTTGAATTAATTTATTTTCAGTTCATTGTCAAGGAAGGCAGCTTATGGTGTTATTGTAAAAATAGCTTTGCTGCTTTTTTCAGAAGACTTGCCCTTTAATGATGGAGCAGAGCTGGTTATGAAATACCCAACTGTGACTAATTTTGGAGGAGTAACATCTCAAATAAATTGTCTCCTGGAAATGCTGTTGAACTAGTGAACAGCAGAATGATGATGCGTTCATCTTGCTAATTGCTCCTTTGAGGGTTTTTTCCTAGACAAGGCACAGAGTAGACTGATGCTGTACTTCTAACCTCTCCTTGTCACAGAGGTTTCCGTTTTGGAGAATGATGATAGGCAGAATATTGACCCTCAGAAATGTCTGTGCCCTAATCCCTGGAACCTGTGAATATGTTACCTTGCATGGAAAAGGTAAGAAGCTTTATAGAAGTAATTAAGGTTATAGCTATTAGGATAGGGAGCATGTCATAAGTGGGGCCAATCTAATCACATGATCCTTTGAGAACAGAGAACTTTCTACACTGGAGAAACATGTAGCAGTAGAAAAAGAGAATTCCAAGTGTGCTGTTGGTGGTTCTGAGATCAAAGGGGTCGCATGTGAACTTGGAGAGAAGCTTTTAGAGAAGGACAGCTCCTGGTTGACAACCTGCAAGGAAATGGAGGCATCAGTCTTACAACCCCAAAGAACTTAATTCAGCCAACAACATGAATGAGCTTGGAATTAGATTCTTCTGCAGAGCTCCTGCTAAGGAGTGCAGCCCTGCCAACATTTTAATTATTCGTTGATAATATCCATGTCAGGCTTATATCCTACAGAAACTGTGAGATCGTATATTTCTGTTGTTTTAAGTCACTGAGTTTGTGTTAATTTGTTACAGCAACAACAGAAGACTAAATCACAGGATCTGTTTTGAAGAAACTAGTACTTGGGTTGGATTGTCACTGTGGTGGTATACTGTTACAAAAACCATGTCTCCATGATTTTTTCCAGTGACTCTGGGCTTTAGCCATTGAGTGTTAACAAATGGGTTCAGAGCAGAAGCTTGACAAATGTATTAATTTCCTATTGCTATTCCTGGCTTAAAACAGAGTTATTATCTTATGGTTCTGTAGGTCAGAAGTCATACTGGGCTAAAATCAAAGTGTCGGCAGGACTGCATTCCTTCTGGAGACCCCAGAGGAAAATCTATTCCTTTACCTTGTCCAGTTTCTAGAAGTTGCCTGCATTCCTTGGCTTGGAGCCCCTTCCTTCATTTTCAAAGCATAACATCTTCAAATCTGTCTTACTCCTACCTCCCTCTTGCAAGGAGTCTTGTGACTATTTATCCCTCCCAGATAATCCAGGCTAATCTTTCCATCTTATCTTAGTCACATCTGTAGTCTCTTTTGCTATGAAGATAACATATTCACAGGCTTCAGGGATTAGTGCTTGATTACCTTTGTGGGGGGCATTATTTTGCCTACCACAAAAAGTGTTTGCATGCCAGATTTATACTCCTAGAATGCTCACTCTTAGAATGTTTCTTCTTGGAACACAATTCCTGTGCTACAAGGAAATCCAAGCAAGCATGTAGAGAGGCCTCCAAAGAGAAGAACCAAGGCCTCTGGCCAACATTCCCAACAGAGCTCCTAGCTAGCTGCCAACACCAACTCCTTGCCATGGGAGTGAGCCCACTACAATAAACCTTCCAACTAACCCAGTGCCTGAGCCATCACCACAGAGCAGAACTTTCTGGTCAACCCACAGAATCATGAAGGATGATAAATCGTGGTTGTTATTTTTAAACTCCTAAAGTTTGGGGGTGGTATGTTATGCAGCAATGGGTACTTGAAATGCTGCTGGTCTTTTTTATAACTACCTAAGTACTTGAAATTGAGGAATTCTGACTAGAGGAAGATGGCTTCTTCTATCAAATATTTAGTATGAAACAGATGACATAGGTCAAAATACATAAAAGTCCCTAGCTCAGCACCTGGCACATGGTAGGTACTGTAAAAATATGGATTATCTTTTCCCAAGTAGTCTTTTTTGCTGCAGACATTGAATCCTCGCTCCCTATTAAAAGGGGATTTCTCTCTGTTAGAGAAATTTATTTAATATAGTATGTAACAAAACATAATGTATTATCATCTGATAATTTTGCTTGGTGGTCCATAATTTAAAGTTATAAAGCCTTAACCTGAATAATATCTATATTCCAAAAAGACCTTTTCTCAGGAAATACATCTTAACTAAATTTTACAATATAAAGTGGAGTCTGCGTTTCATATTGTTTAATTGCGCTGTCACACAAGAATCTTGGAATTTTTCTTAGTTTGTTCAATTGCTGTAAATGACTTCTGAAAGTAATCTAATTAAACTTGTTATGGTTTATGCATTCATGGAATTCATAGAGCAAGCTGAGTATGTAACTGTTCATTTGGAGCCGAGTCGATTACCATTTGAAAACAGTTAATGGAGGAGCTGATTAGAATACATTGCAAAGGGTCGTGATTTAATTTCACATCACCTAGAAAAATTTGATGTCATGCGTGTTAATGGCAGTTTTGAGGGGCATAAGGATTGACATGTTTTCCTGAGCTAAGTGATATAGCCATGCTGACTCAATGAAAAACTCACATTTCAAAATACATGAAGTAATACAGTGCAACCTTATGTGATTAAATTCACCACCTGAGTATTAAAAATGTGAGTGAAGTTTGTAAGTAAGGTTTAAGCTCATTTAAAGCAGTACACTGTGAGATTTGGCTGGAAATCCAGCTCACTGGGGGTGTTCAACTTTTCATAACAAAACTACTCGAATGGATTTTGTTCACTTTGAGTTCAGCTGGCTTTTTCCCCACCCCACCTCCAAGATTTTTTAAAAACTCACAAATCTGTCATGTTTCCCCACTTAAAGCTCCTTAGTGGTTCCTGGTTGCTGCCACATAAAGTCCACATTTCTTAGCTCAGCAGACAGGGTTCTATGTGATGTGCCTCTGCTGATTCTGCAGTCTTATCTCTTGACAGTTTCCTTCAAGGGCTCCAGACTTGGAGAAGAACTTGTAATTCTTTTTCTTCTCTAGGCTGCATTCAGCCACATGGCCTGGCTATTCCTTCCACATCCATAACATCTTGTTTAAATGTTCCTTCATCTTAGGAAGCTTTTCTTGACCCCTTTCCTAAAAATCAAGTAGCCTAAAATCAACTTCATGTGCACTTCTAGTACCTCAGTTTTACTCATTTGATGGCACTGATTGAGCCAAATCACAATTGTTTGTTCAGTTGTCAACTGCCCTCCATTGAGCATAAGCACGCTGTAGGGAGTACTGTGTCAGGTTCATTTTTGAATTGAATGCTGAATACAGTGCCTGGCACATAGAGGAACTTAATACAAATTTACTACATGAAGAAAGATGTATTTGTTCAAAGTGAGCAGAATATAAAAGAACCATTATCAGTGCCTTGCATTCAGGAGGCAGTGGTTATACATTCATTCATTCATCCCTCATCATGGATCTGCACCACAGGATTCATCATTAGTTATATGCCATTTCCCACTGGCTTACCGTGTGTTATTTACAAAGGAGTAAGCTATTGAACTGTGTGATAACATTGTATGCAGTAATTTTCTTGGAATGAAATAGGTTGGATCCTATAAAAGCTGAAACAGTAGCTTCTCATCTTTTTTTTTTTTTTTTTGATGCTGTCTTTTTTTTTTTTTTTTTAAATAATGTAAGCTCCATGCCCAGTGTGGAGCTCAGTGTGGGGCTTGAACTCATGACCCTGAGATCAAGACCTGAGCTGAGATCAAGAGTCAGACATTTAACTGAACCACACAGGCGCCCCAAAACTTTGTGTCTTATGACCTTTAACATACTCCCTTTCAGGTCTGTATGGCTCCTTTTAATTTTGGTCTTAGACCACATAGCTTCTCCTCAGAGAGCTTTTCTTGACCACTAAATCCACATTCTCCCCATCTCCTATCTCTAGCTGGTGATCTCCAGTAACTATTACATCAAGGCTCAGTATCTTCCATTATACCTATTACTTCATAAAACAGTCTCACTTAAGAATTTCTATTGCTTATTGACTATAAGCACCTTCCAGAATGAAAGTCTATGAGAACAGAGCCTTGCCTGTTGCTCCATTGTTTTGAACACCACCTGTCATGTGGTAGGTGAATGTATGCATGAAATAACCTTGTAAGAGAGCTTCCTCCAACATGACCACAAGGAGCAGTGTCTCTCAGGATCACCTCAGCTGCCATTAACCAAGTTTGTCATTAGACAAATACTCAAAAGCACATGTGAGGTGATATAATTGATAAAATCTGTACATCTATGATGACTTTCTATCAAGTCAATAGAACAGATGGCTGATTTTATCATCCTGTTAGTGACTTTCACTGGAGAAGAGAGAAACTGGCCAAATGATCTTGTGTAATCTATTAATTTTGGAAAGTATTATGGCAAAACAACAGAGTTTCTTTTTTTTTAAGAGAACATGAATAATATGAAAACATTATATTTCCATAAAATTCATTTCTGGGGGACTACTTAGTCATTTCTTCTTTGATTTTCTTGAGAGGGACTGTACCCTAAACCCTGAAAGGAAGACAGTGTTGAAAGGAAAATGTGCTGGTTTTCTCTGTACACCATACTGATTTCTTTCCATGGGAAGGAGAATGACATGTTGGGTGGGGCAGGAAGTCATTCATTGGCTCATGGTATTCAGTGGGTGAAGTAACTGTGCACATCCTCTCTCTGGCATTCCACAGGGGATGTTAGAGTCCATGATGCTCCATGCTAATGTTTGGGTAAGAGAGTTTTATAGATTTAGCCTTCTCTATATCTATCTATAGATAGGACCCAAGGTCTAAATTTTGGGAAAGAGTGGGACCACTATTAGGGATCTTTACTATTGCTCTAATGCAGCCAATACCAGAGAACTCCACATGCATTTCATAGTTTATTTTGATCCCTGTTTAGTCTGCTTTATCTGTTTTTCAAATTTATTGGAACCTGTAGAAGAAAGGGCAAGAGAGTAGGCTTTCTAGAAACACTAACATGAGTAATTCTACTTCCTTCATGAATGAGAATGTTTCTTTGGTTTTTTAGACAAATAAAAATTTAGAGAATATGAGAATTGTATGTTACTACCATCAAAGAATAACAATGTAACATTAATTTTTCTAAATAAATGAAATGTGTGGAATCTAGAAATGCCTTTAATTCAGAATCTGGAAGTTGTGATATTGAAATGATATCTGTAGCGCTATGGTCTTCCTGCCATGTGAAATCTGGAGCCAGGCCCAGTAGAAGGCTGTATTTGACTAGAATCAGCTAGAGGTGAAGAAGCAAACGTTTCTGGTTGTCAACTATTAAGCAATATACTGTTCTTCTTTATTTTTACTAATTCTATGCACTTCTGCAATGTAATGGTAGCAAGTGCTAGTGTTAACTGGTAGGTTTCTGTATTTATTTTAGAAACTGACACTTCATAAACATCAAAGCATGATTGCATAGTGCTGTTTCCCTATGTCTAGAAACTTAATCATCACTATCATCACTTGATATTCTTTATAGAGAGATGGGGAAAAAATAGGATTAGCTCTTTATTTTCAGTTTAATTTGATCCTACTCTAAACTCCCAGGACTCTTGTAATCTTATTTGACTATAACCCAGATTTAAACTATGGACGAATATACTTTGATATCTAAGAATACAACATAAGATCCTGTTGTAAGTTGATATTAAACTGCTCTTGTTTATGAAAATCTTCAAGAAAAAGTACCACTTAACCAATGAAGGGACCCTCCCAATAGGAGATGACAAAGGAACACAAAATGGCAAATACTACCTTGTATTTGCAAAAAAGCTACTGATCTTTTACATTAGAATGGCAAGTTCAGAAAATTATCTAAAAATTTGAAAAGTGAAAGATGTCAACAAATTGTAGTCTTGATTATTTTAGTTCAGCCTGTGACATTTCTTACATAACCTTTAATTATTACCATCTTCTGAGTACGGTATGCAAGAGGACTGATAAATAAGGGTGCAGATCTTTGTTTTGCATTTGCCCAGGCTTATAGGATCGTAGGTTAAGCCTGTCCATTTTGTGATCTAATCAATTTTCTTTGGTTTAACACCAAGACTAATGCATCCCTTTCTTAGGCTCTTCCAGCTTACCTCAACTTAGGGTTTTAGTCATTCATGTAAAGCCTTTCATGTCAGTTTTATATTTGAAAATGGGTCCCAGCTGCTCTGGCTTTCTTAATCCCTCCCAGAAAGGCATATGTGACAGCGTCTCCCCCGGGGAGACTGCAGCTCCAAAGCTTTTTCTCCTAGGTAGGGGAAGTACAGTACCAGACTCTATTCATGCTTACTTCCCCAGCTGGCTAATTAGATCAATATATGTTTTATATTTTTATTAATAGACATAGGAATATAAGGAATATAAGAATAGTGCTTTATAGGTATATAGTTATATATAATTACATATATGCAATCATTTGAGAAATTGCTATTTGCTTAGTTTTTTGAAACTTCTGTCAGGTGCTAGCTGTAGTAAGGATTCAATAAATATTGGCTAAATGAATAAATGAATGCATGAAGAAATAAAAGTATTAAGAAGCCAACACAAGGAATTCTCTCAGATTCAGTGTTCCACCCCATTTTATTTTTTAAATAAGTTTGAAAGCTGTTAAGTATTTGACTTTTATCATATTTTTTATCAAATCAAAGAACCAAACACTTGTGGGCTTCTTTGCTGTCCTCTTAAAATTATATAACCTTACTTCTGAACCTACTCCCTAAGAAGTTTTAACTGATCTCTTATCTACATTTGATATTATTAAATCATCTAATTTCACATTTAGAAATTTCTTAACCAAAGAATTCATAGGACAGCTTTTTAATTTTGACACATATAGCTTATACATGCCATATGGTAATTTGTTCCAAAAAAAAAAAGTATAATAATGGACTTGATTCCTAGATTCTAGATTATATCAGTGATATACAATAATATATGCCTTATTTATGTTCTGAGTGGATACTTCTATTCTTCTAGTAAGTGTGGAAGAGATTAAAATAATCAATTTGGAATAATGGAATTCAAATTCTCTTTTAAAGATTAAAGACAATACTGGAACTTTGGCCCAAAGTAGTAGAAAATATGATTGTGAATAGAATTCATCAAAATGTAGAAAAAGTAAGCATCCTGAAGCTATCTACTTCTGAAAAAATGACAAGCAGACTTTTGGCCAGTGCTAATATTGATTCGGGTTTTGTTAAAATTCTGATGTCTCTTCAGGGGTGAGCATAAGTGGCATATATAATAGCGAAGCCTTATTCAGGATACTGTTTACTCATGAATCACACCACGTACTAGGTGCACTGCAAGGCAAAACCTAAAGTACCTTTTCCAAATATCTTAGCAAAAGGTATCTTTCCCTATATATGGAAGTTGAGACTTGTTTTGTATAATTGTTCCTTAGCATAATCACATTTGAAAACTTTTAAATGTAACCTACTATTTTAAATATGTTCCTTTATAGCTGAGAAAGACTTCCCAATCAACATAATCTTGAAAGTTAAGTCATTTTTTTCTTTGACACTTTAAATGTATAAAAGATCATTCTCCCCATTACCACTTATGGTTGCCTGTCTGTCTCTAATTGCATATATTCTTTAAACACTGTTGAGTGAGGATAAAAAGGAGTGCATTATATTTCAGCAATAAAGGCATTAGAATATTATGTATTCAAGAGAGAAAAATTTTTGAAGACAAATGGTGCGGTGATCTCGTTCTTCATCCTTATATGCTAACCATAACAGTTACAGTGTTTCCATGACTGTCTGAGCAACTGATTTACATTTCTTCTGTACTACCTATCTTGCCTTGGTTTCATAACATAAAGGGTATTTGCCAAATTCACTGCTCTCAGGAGAGTCAACTTCCTATTTTCTCTGTAGTTGGAGACACCAAATCTTGCTTTTTTACATTAACATTATCAAGTAGGTATCAATACAAAGCCTTTAAACACAGTGTTTGCAGAAAAGTATTTCAGATACATGGTTTCTACAGTTTAGAAGAGGGTAGCTCTATGTAACCCTGTATAAAATTTACATTTATTGCTTAATAAGCTATTGACCGTGGTGGCTCCATTTATTTTAGTAAACCTTAGATGAGCTGAAATTCTGATGCCTAGCCTCTTTGTTTGTCTTTCAAATGGATTAAATGAGGGAGGCCAGTTACTACAACGGAGTCAATAGAACAGCAGGATGCCACGAGAGCTGAAAATGTATGCTTACAGCTACTAGCTGGGGCCAAGACCAGGTAGTACTCTTTCACTGAAAAAGAAAATAAGAGATCATAAGTGAAATTCATGCTACACAATTAGAAGCATCTATTATTATCTGGTAACTTAAAAAAATTTTTTTTAATTTATTTGACAATGAGAGAGAGAGAGAGAGAGTACAAGTAGGGGGAGATGGAGAAGCAGGCTCTTTGCTGAGCAGGGAGCCCGATGATGATGATGATGATGATCATGATGATCATGATGGTGGTGGTGATGGTGGTGGTGCTGGTGGTGATGCGGGGTTCAATCCCAGGACCCTGGGATTATGACCTGAGCTGAAGGCAGATGCATAACCAACTGAGCCACCCTGATGCCTCTATTATCTTAAAATGTAAATACTTGTTTGGAATGGGTCACCAAACAAGTTATAAAATTTGTAAACCTATAAGCCTTTTCTTTAGTATTAAGATGAAAGATGAGCCAGAGTTCTTCTTGCTGGTTAGGTCATTTCACTAGAGAGCACCATCATTTGCCCAGTTTCTTAGTTTTTTCACCTTACTAATGGAAGATGGTCTCTTTTGGCAAACAGGGAAAATTGTAGGTTTATCTTTTACCAGACCACAGGGAGGCTGAATAAAACAACTTTGACTATTCTTTTTCCACCAGACAGTACATGTCAACTAAAACGTGGGTCAGCCATTATGATGGGTAAATACTGAGGAGGGGTGAGCAGGAAAGGAAAAACAATCTGCAATTTCACTAATTTGCTGTATCATTGTAAATGACAAGACTTCGGGATCACGTAATGTTGACATGAGGTCACTTGGCTCACCCACTGATTGTAGAGAATCCCAAAGAGATTAAGGGGCACTAACTCAAAATGCCAGTGAAGCTGGCTACTGGAGCCTGGAGAATAGAGGGCAATGCCCTTTTCTCAGCTCTAGCTCGTTGTCGATAGGTGGGAAAATGGACCGGTGCAATAATATCTTCAAGTGAATCTAGAAGTCCAGGTTTTAGTGTGAAATCTCCCAATTTTTAAATATTGGCAACCACATATTTAAAGATTTTTGAAACATTATGCCACCCAAATACATATCTGTGGGTTTCCAGTTTGTGGGCTTTGGGTTAAGACATATAATATAGTCCACAAAATTGTTCTTTAATCAACAATTATAAAAATGAAATGTGTTTTTGAATAATTATAATTCAGTGCACACATGTTAGTACCTGCTTGAGTGCTTTGCATTTTATTTAATGCTATGGTAGATATGAAAGAAATAATTCTAGGGGATTATAATTTAGTTAGGGAGAAGGGACTGAGTATCCATGAAACAACTAGAAGATATCATAAATAAGTATACGCTTCATGACTTTGAGATGAGGAGTTCTGTCACCTACATGCTCAGAAAAGGCCAGAATAATTCATCAAAGTGCTCAGTGATTTTAGTATGCTATCTTCCATGGTGCAGACTGTGAAAGTCTTATTCACTGCACTTTCCACAATATATATAGTCATTACTTCCAGGCTCCCAATATAGATTCCCAGAGTAGGTCCAGTCTTGCTTATGTACTCCAAAGCCACATGTTGAGTGGTCTAGACTCAAATATCTAGCTCTTACCCAAAATGGGACTGGTATTTTGGTCTCCTAAACCTATTTCCTCCTTCTGTTATTTAGGATGCATTCTTACTCAAGTAAAAAAATCATTTCAAGCTGACTTAAACTATAAGGGGATATATTACCCAATATCCAGTTTGGGGATGAGGGAGGAATCGGGATTGTTTGATTCAGCCGCTCAGTGATATTGAGAGGTTCCCTTTTTTCTCCCATATTTTGTTCTTTCATCCTCCTTGGCTGTCCTCCAGCTGGCCTCTGTCATGTCTGCTGCAGACATTCCAGGCATCACATCCAAACAGTGTTTGGGGGAAAGGGGACTGATTCTTTTCATTTCTCTGTCTTATGACTGGGGAAATCTTTCATGGAAATTTTCTGGAATATTTGTCCTACTTGTCAGGGCAGAGTCATGTATCTATTCCTGACCCAATCACTGATGATCAGAATGGGACTATCATAATAGTCATAGGCCAGGATTTCTCAACAGGGGTTTATTGGTGCTTCAGGGAAGACCAGGGAAGATATTTCAAACCTTTGTTTTGTGAAACCGTCCCATGCATTTCAGGATATTCTCCCATTATAAGACCTTGAATGAGAAATACTTTTCGGTCACTAGGAAAACCCAAAAGTTCCCCACCTGACATTTCCTGAGAGCCCACAACAGGAGGAGCTTGTCCTGTTTAGGATAACTGGCTTAGAATAATCACTTTGAAGGAATTAATTGGGGAATTAGTCACAAAGTCTGTGACACTCTTCCCTTCATGTTCCCCCATTTTATCACCATTTCCCTTATTATTCAAACCAGAAACTGAAGTGACATTCTTCAGACATGCTTCTTCCCCACCTACAGTATCTAATAGTGACCACGTCTGCCAAAATATACCTTAACTCTATCTATTGCTCTTGGTTGTCTCTGTCAGTACCATAGCCCGGGGCACCATCTCTTTTAGACAATTGTTATAGCTTTCTAACTGGTCTGCTTTCATTCTTGCTCCTTGTTCTTCCAATAGCAGCAAATATGACCTTAAAATATATTCAGTATATGTAACTCTGTTTAATGAATTCCTACTAAATTTTTGGTTTATTTATTTTTCCTCTCCTTTGAACTCATGAACATAAGCCATACCTTTATAGTAGGTTGGATTATTTTTCCTAATTCTTCCCTTCCTCCTTGCAAAGGAATTACATAGCCATGTCTTTTTACCATGTGAGCTTTTAGTTCCTCCCTCTAGAGTAGGCAGATTTTATTTCCTTATTGCACTGATATTGTATTTGGCTATATGCCTTTCTTTGGCCAACAGAAAGTGGTCTTGAGAAACGTGATATGTTTCAGCTTGCCCCTCTTACAGTCCTCTGTGTGAAGATTGTACAATGAGTAGCTTCTGGTCTCAGAAAGAAACCTCATGGTGCGAACCAGAATGCAACACAACCTAGATTCAAACCAAGCTGAACCCTTGGTAATATGTAGAGCTGTAAGCAAGAAAAATACATATTTGCTGTTGTAACTGACATTTTGAGTTTATTTTTCTAATGTAGAATTATTGTACCAATAGTCTAATTATAATTAGCAATAATTAGCAATAGTTGAGTAATCTTATTCAGGGTTTCAGGCTAGTACTGTGGCACATAGCAGGTATTAAATAAATATCTCTTCAATAAATAATGATGCTAATGGTTAAATTAATTTTATGATCAGTAACTACATTTGAATTTTTTCTAATTGTTTCTTCCTTAGTTGCTCTTGTCAGATTTCTCTACAAGTGTTATCTCATTGATCATATAGATCCTTTTGGAAAGCAGGATTCAAAGACACTCTTCAATTAAAGTTCCTTCACATTTTCAGGTCTGTAGTCCCAGTGTCCTTCAAATGAGTGGTATAGTATCATGAGGGCTGTGTGTAAGTCAGTGAATTGGTTTGGTATGCAGAGAAACGAATTTATTCCCTGTCGGAGTTCCACCATTCAGCATTTCAAGTTTCCTAGTACAAACTGTATACCCCAGTGCAGGCTTTGGTAGACACTTCTATCCTTGGGGTTTTAAAGATGATGGAATAAAGGCCAATCATATAGTCAATCCACAAACATCTTGTTAAGAATATACCAAGTGCAAACTGTGTGTCCATGTCTGAGCAAGGTAGGAAAGTGAGAAGAAACTGGAAAGTTGGAAGGAAAGGAAAGTGATAAGAAAGTGACTGCGAAGTAATAGGAAATCCTGGCTCTGGCCTCAAAGAGCTTATAATTTCACGGACACTGAGACCAGTGTCTAGCATCTCACTGTGAACAATTCCAGACAGTTTACTTACAAAACAAAACAAACTTTTTTTTCACTTGGGTGCCGCTTTTTAATTTGTGTAATCCTCATCACTCCAATGCTGATGACTTTGTTTAAGAGAGCCCACTGTGTTGATGGCTGTCTTGTAGACGGTATCAAAGGGATTTCCCTATTTAATGTTTACACTGATGGTTACAGATGGGGTTCCCTGCTTCAATGAGGCTGTTGGGAATTTTCTTCAAATGGCTCCATTCAGGCATACTTGTTATTTAATTGAAGGATCAAGGGAAACTTAGCCCAGAGGAAAGAAGACAGAGGGAGTATGATAGGGAGCATCAAGTAGTTTAAAGCCTGTCAACTGGAAGAAGGACTGAATATGAGGTAGGGAGACCAGATTGAGTGTAAGCTGTATTCATCAGAGAATTCAGGGTTGCCCTGAATGGCTTAGAGGACTTTACTGGGCATACGGGGATGGGGAGGAGGAAGAGTACTCTCCAGTGTCCACTTATAAGAGTAGAGTCATGGTTTTCACTCCTCTCTGCCCTTGGTTTTAGAGTACACCAGTGTCCTGAGTCTGACCCTAAGGTCCTGGACAGTCTTACCATCTGGCAGGTGAAGCAGTAGCTCTGATGTGTGTCTCCCTTCTTCCATTAGGTGTCCAGGAGTGTAGCCATGGATCCACATATTCTCCAGGGCCATACGGTGATTATGGGGCATGCTGGAAGCAGAGACTGGAGAATCACTGTGAGAGGCAGGTGCTTTTTCTAAACTAGAATGCAGGGATAGGCCCTCTAGGCTGGCCTCAGCTGGGGTCACTACAGCAGTATCTTGTTCATGGCAGTCATTCCCATTGTTCATGACCTGGACGTCTCCCCTACCCTAGAGTGATCCCAGACTAGGCTCAGGTCATCTTTTGCCTCTCAGACCCAGAGCACCACCCTCTTTGCTTTTTCCTGTCTCCTCCCTGGCTGTCACCATGCCACTCTTGATCAAGCCTTACTCATAATCAGTGCTCATCCTGTTTCTTTTCTCTAACAATTGATCTACTTTCCAGAAAAAGTATAGATGTTAGAAACCACACAAAGACTTATTTTTTTCTCTCTGTATTGGGAGGATATCTTATGTGTTTCTCTATAGTTACAAGGAATTTCTGAAGCTTCATTGCTAAACAGGGGGGAAAAGTACAGGTTAAGCCTTTATCTGGAACCCTTGCTTCCACTGCATGAGTTCAGATGCTTTTGGGAAAGAACTCATTACCAGAGAAGATAATGAAGTTATTAATAATACCTTAAGGACAGGAGAATATACTTAGGGAGAGTTACATGGAAGCCTTAGCAAGAAAACTTCTAAGGTCTGTAATTTAATGAACTAATCTGGATTTTGCCCCGCAGATTACTATGTATCTCAACTTCTACACACTCATACTTTTCCCAAATCCAGTGAGTATCTTTATGATCATTACTTTAAATTCTCTATCAGGCATATTACTTATATTCATTTCACTTAGGTCTCTTGCTGTGTTTTGGTCCCATTCTTTCGTTTGGGACATATTTCTCTGTCTTCTCATTTAGTCTCTCTGTGTCTGTTTCTCCATGTTAGGAAAGTCAGCTACTTCTCTTGCTCTTAATGAAAGTAGCCTTATGAAGAAGAGGTCCTGTAGTGCCCTGCAGTGCAATGTCCCCTGTTCTCCGGGGCCTGGAATTCTGGAAGTATCTCCTACATGTATTGCATGTGCTTTGCTGTTGAGTCCTGACCTCTTTTTCCTTCAGTCCAAATGTCTTCAGAGACTCTCTCTGCCTAGTGTGGGAAGTATTTGGTCCCCAGAAGGGGTGGGGTGTGTTTTAACAAAGTATGCAGTGACCTGCTTATGAAGTGAGACTTACCCTCTGCCACGGGAACTGAGGTCCTGCAAAATGAGTGGGTTGGCAGGGTTGTGCCGGCCTTCCGGAGGAGGGGACCTGCAGTGTGGGGACTAAGGTGAGTGTGAGTGGGAAGGACAGATCCGCTTAAGGGGGTATGGAGGGGGTGATTTATGTAAGCAAGTTAAGTAGCAAGTGTCAGTGCTAGTTCCTGCAGGTGGCCGTTGTCTATGGTGGGTGCTGGTGAGGGAAATGGAGCCTGCTAGCTGCTTTGCTCCTAGAGGAGTCTCCCCATGATTCCTGTCTCTCCTGGCTATGCTCTGAGATAAGCAAATCATTCTTCCTACCATCTGCACTCCCCCCCACCCCATGTTTTTGAAACTGCTGGTTCTGTGCTCTATCTGCAAGGGCTGTTTGTCCTGCTTTCTCTTTAAGGTTGGAAATTCTGCTTCTTAATGTCCTCCAGGTTCTACCAGAGCTGAACCCACTGATTTTTAAAATTCCAGGCTTTATGTCCTGCTGGTTGTAAGAATTCATGAAATTCAGCCCCTCTTGCTTTCAAAGGCAAATATTATGGGGATTCATCCTCCCTGGTTTATGGCTCCTTGGTGTGAAAGTCTGTTTTTCACCCTTCTCTGCACCACTGGCTCCCTTCCCACCACAGACGGCTGCAGTCCTTTTCCTTCTAACTCAGCATATTCACCTTTCCTACCTTCTTTAATGTGGCCTCTTCTGTACCTTTAGTTGTGGAGTTTGTTCTGCCCGTCTTTTTTTTTCCCCCAAGATTTTATTAGTTTATTTGCCAGCGAGCAAGAGAGAGAGAGAGAGAGAACACGCATAAGCCAGGGGAGCAGCAGGCAGAAGAGAAGCAGGAGGACTCCCCGCTGAGTATTTATGCTCATGTGAGTGTTATCTTGTTGTATCCATAGGCTGGGGCAAACTTAGTGTTCTCCTACTCTGTCATCTTCCAGTGTCCACTTAATACATTTTTCTCATTAACCACCATATTTGAGAAATGATACTGAAATAGCACTCATTCAATTCTCACAACACCTTTTGGAGGGGTATAATTGGATTTAATTTTATGGAGGAGAAAATTGGACTTAGAAAGAATTGCATACACGTTAAGATAAGTTAGAAAATGACGGAGACTGGACTGACATTCTGATTACCCTGAATCCCAGAACCCATTCTCTTTCCTCTATACTGTAATCTACAACCAAGAGAAGGCAAGGTCCTCTGGGAATGAGATACAAGTTGAGTGTTTGGGAGGAGTAAAGGCAGGAAAAAGATACTGAGATTGAGATTGAAATTGAAATTGTCAAATTCACAACATTCAAGGGTCAGCCTTATGAGAGCCATGAACAACTATACTTTACAGTGGAAGAAACTGGTTTACATTACATGGAAGTGCTAAATAGGAAATTAGAATGCCTTTATGTTTCTCCTCTGCAATAAGAGCTGCCTCTAACATTTCTTTTAAGTACCAGCTGTGCAGTCCTTCATAGAATTTCTTTCAGTAAGGGACTGTGAGTTATTTGCCTTCTTTGTCATATCTCCTCTACATGTGTCTGTGTTTCTTGCCTTTAAAAAACTTTTTTTTTGCTTGTATGATCTGTTTTAACTTATTTTCTACAATGATTTGGAATCAGTCTGTCATTTAGAAGACATACAGACTTTAGTACAACTGCTGCTCACCTTAAAATTGTATGCAATTTACCTAGAAATACAGGGAATGCTGCTGTTATGTCTTTCTTTCCAACCATTGTCAATTTAAATTGGTGTTATAAACCTAAACTCTTGTTTTCTTTCCTTCCTTTTGAATTATCCCTATTACTTATTACTTATTAACTTATCCCTATTACTTTAAATTCTTGAGTTTGGTGATCAGATTTGTGTGTCTATCCGACAAAACTACTGGTATTTAGGTATAGCACTCTAATTTTAATATTAGCTAATTGATTCTTATAATTTTCTCATAGTTAATCCTTAATCTCCCATTCCCATGCCATTGTTTTGCATTCACTTAAAGTAGATTTTTTTTCTGGAAAGATATTTGATTGGCTGCTATATTTTCTGAGTTGTTCCACATATGACGTTATCTTTTTTGGCTTCACACTTTAATAACTTTGCCAGATATTGAATTCTGGCACCATTACCTTTTAATTTATAATGGTAAAGATGTTATTACATAGTGTTCTATGATTAAGTGTTATTGAAAAAAAGCTGTGTTTGGGGTGCCTGTGTGGCACAGTCAGCTGAGTGCCTGACTCTTGTTTTCTGCTCCAGTCGTGATCTCAGGATTGAACCTGGTGGCAGGCTCTACATCCGGTGCAGAGTCTGCTTGGGATTCTCTTTTCTTCTCCCTCTGCTCCCCACCCCCTCAAATAAATCAATAAATTTTAAAAACAAACAAAAGAAAACTGTGTTGGGACACCTGGGTGGTTCAGTTGGATAAGTGTCAGACTCTTGATTTCAGCTCAGTTCATGATCTCAGGATGGTGGGATGGAGCCCCATTTTGTGCTCTGTGCTCAGCAAGAGTTGGCTTGAGATTCTCACTCTCTCCCTCTGCCCCTCCCCCATGTGTGTGCACACTCTCTCTTTCAAATAATTAAATCTTTAGGAAAAAAAGAATACCGCAATATATAGTACTCTATGATTAAATGCTATTGAAAGAAAACTATGCAACTTGATTTTATTCCATTTGGGGCCATCTTCTTTATTTATATAATTTGAAAATTATACTAAGATTTGATTTGATTTGATGTATATTTTTAAATTTTTATTTATTTATTTGAGAGAGAGAGGGAGCACAAGCAGGTGGAAGGGCAGAGGGGTGTTTTAGGTCCTTAGAATTTTCATATAAATATTGTAAATAGCTTGTCAATTTCACAAAGAAGTAAGGTCTTTCTTCAGCAAATTGTTCCTTTATTATTTGCTTTGATTCTTTCTTTCCTTCTTTCCTCCATTCCTTCCTTCCCTATTGATCATAGGTTGAAGCATCTATTTCTTTCTCTCTTTTTTTCTATTTTTTCTCATAGTTAAAGTTTTTAGGGCTTCCATGGGAGTTCCGGCTAAATTTCTCCAAGTAATCGAGAGTTTACTGATCTGACTTTCTGTTTTTAATGGTCTCCATTGTGGATTTAACTTAGTGATTATGTTTTCATTTCTAACTAATTGTTAATCTTCTATTTATCCCTCTTAACTGTACTGTCAACTCACTGGTCCCTTGAATCTTGCTGGTACATGGATTAGTCATTTTCTAAAGTTTTTTTGATTCTGGCAGTAAATCAGTATCTGAGGCAAGCAGTTTCTTTCACAAAAGAAGGAAGTGTCAGGGTTGTTTTGTTTTCTCCTTTTTTAACCTAATACAGTGCCTTCAGCATGATAAGTGTCCCCAAAAACGTACCTGTTGAATCAGTGGGTAAGTGTAATTTTTCTAAGTGCTTCCCTTTAATTATACTCCAAATTTTTTTACGTTTCATGATTTTGCAGTTTTCTTTTACTTCCAGAAGGTTGGCTATGCTTGCCAGGCTTTGTAGGAGTTGAGTGGGTTTTGTTAGAAATTGGTATGCTTCCTGTTCTTCCCAAATGTTACATGGAGGCCCTGTGAGTCTAGATAGAAGGAAGTAGGGAAGAAGCAAACAACCAAATCCACAAAAATATAAATTACCAGTATGAGAGGATCAGGGAGGGAGAGAGCTGATGCTGTGAGGTATTATGGCATGGAGCTATGTTTCTGTGACATGTATTAGATTAATTGTCTCCCATATCCCATGTGTGTAATTCCAGGCCTGCTTCAGTTCTACCTTTGCTACAAGCAAACTGTGGAGCCTTCCAGTGTTGGCTGTGTGGTCCTGTGCATTTAGACTGCAAAGGCAAGAAAGAAGAAATATACCATGGTCTGGAAGTGTCCTTTAGTTAATAAAAGTTGGTTGAAATATCTTCTTATTTGTTGTCTAATATTTTTATTCCCATGGGAGCCTTCTACCCTTTTTTATTTTGGGTATGGAGTAATGGAGATCTCTTCTAGTGTCCAATTTGTTTCCAATTTGAATATTCTATGGTCACTTTAGTGAGATTTTGGAAGGAAAGCTAGACTTATGAGCTCATGTAGCCATATTTCTCAGAAGTCACATAGACTTTAAATGCCCTAGTCCAGGGGCACCTGGGTGGCTCAGTGGGTTAAAGCCTCTGCCTTTGGCTCAGGTTGTGATCCCAGGGTCCTGGGATCGAGCCCCACATGGGGCTCTCTGCTCAGCAGGGAGCCTGCTTCCCCCTCTCTCTCTCTGCCTGCCTCTCTGCCTACTTGTGATTTCTCTCGGTCAAATAGATAAATAAAAATCTTTAAAAAAACAATGCCCTAGTCCAACATGGTATCTTATTTTATAGCTTGAAATAAGGGTGCAATTTCAACTACTTTTGGGTCTGCAGTTGTGCCAGAATGACTGAGAGAAGGGTTTCCTTTTGCCTTAAACCTAAATGTATCATTCTTCTAATGATAGGGCCCATGTTTTTAACCAAGCATTGTCTTGGGTTCCTACTGGAAATGTGCCCCCATTCCATTTTCTTTTCCTTCCACGAACTATTATTTCACTTCTGAAAACACAGGTATAGAGAATCACTGACCTCTGTCGCAGAAATGTACATTTGATGACATTTGTCTGATGTATTGGGAAAGGAAATGTCATCTTTTGCTAGATTTCTCTAGTCAAAAAAGATTGAATATTACAACATCAGAATTCTAGATGTTTCCTGACTTTTTAGTTCTGTTAGTACATCTGTGCTCAAGGCAGTAGGAGCATCAACAAAATAAAATAACTGTACTTTGCAAAGGAGGAAAATGTCCTATATAGATTCGTCATTGAGAGCAATAGATTGGTCACCTTCTAAATGTTTCTTAGGAGGAAAGGTCCTGATTTTATGTTGCTCTACAGCTTCTCTGCCCATCAGAAGTGCTCCTGAGAGTAGATTAACTTTATTATTTGTTTCCAACACAACAAATTTAAGCAATTAGAATTTAAGCTGGTAATTTAATCACCCGACAGCTAAAGAAGATTGCATATTGTAGGGAGACCAATATATCTATTTTATGTGGCAAATGGATAGTCTTATTCACCATGATTCATTTACCTGCTGTTTTGTGTGCACATTCTTTTGTCAAATTGATGGGTGACACAAGCTGTTCTACTAACACCGAAGAGAAATTACTGTTTTACCACAATGTTCAGCGGCAATATTTTTGCTTTGTATATATAAAATTTCATGCAGGTAAATGAAATATCAGTCAGTAAGTATTTATCGAACCTCCTAGCTTATGTTTAGTGCCTTGCTGGATTCAGTGGAGGATACAAAAATGCATAAAGTATGGTACTTGCAGGTAAGTTAGAGAAGAAATTTGGTCTATATAGTTTTATGTGTTCTAATACATTTTAGTAAGTTAGAACATAAGTTAGAAATCTTTTTATCTAGGACTTTTACTTATTTTTTCAAATTTTTATTTAAATTCTAGTTGGTTAACATATAGTATAATATTGGATTCAAGAGTAGAATTTAGCGAGAATTTAGTAGAATTTAGCGTAAATCACTTACATTTAACACCCAGTGCTCATCATAACAAGTGCCCTTCTTAATGCCCAGTGTCCATTTAGCCCATCCCCTGCCCACCTCCCTCCATCAACCCTCAGTTTATTCTAACATTAAGAGTCTCGTGGTTTAGGGGCGCCTGGTTGGCTCAGTGGGTTAAGCCTCTGCCTTGGGCTCAGGTCATGATCTCGGGGTCATGGGATCAAGCCCCGCATCAGGCTCTCCGCTCAGTGGGGAGCCTGCTTTCCCCCTCTCTGCCTGCCTCTCTGCCTACTTGTGATCTCTCTCTCTCTGTCAAATAAATAAATAAAATCTTTAAAAAAAAAAAAAGAGTCTCGTGGTTTAAAAGAAAAAAAATTCCTGCTAAAGAGAAAGACTGTGTTTGTTTTTGTTTTTGTTTTTTAAAATTTTTATTTATTTATTTTTAAAAGATTTTATTTATTTATTTGACAGACAGAGATCACAAGTAGGCAGAGAAGCAGGCAGAGACAGAGGAGGAAGCAGGCTCCCGGCCAAGCAGGGAGGGCCCAGTGTTGGGCTCAATGTGGGGCTCAATGTGGGGCTCGATCCCAGGACCCCGGGATCATAACCCGAGCGGAAGGCAGAGGCTTTAACTCACTGAGCCACCCAGGCGCCCCGACTATCTGGTTTTTTTAAAACGCCTAGGTGTGAAGGGAAGCAAGCCATATCTAAGCCTTTTTAGAAGCACAGATAGTCTTTCTCTCTAGCCAGACTTTAAAAATTTTTTTAATAGGGAGAATTAAAATTTGTATATAACAAGTAAAGGAACTGATTTTATTCATGGGCTAGACCTTCTTATTGGACTAATGAATTGAACATGCCAGGCATATAGTAGATAAGCATCCCCGACGCTTAAATGCATTCTATTTTAGTGTGTGAAACAAAAAAATAAACCAATAATTATAGCATGATAAGTGATGTAATAGAGATTTGCAGACTATTGTCTGTGGTCATATCACCTAGCTTAGAGTATCAGGAAAGGTTCCTGGGAAGTAGAGGTAGTTGATCTATGCCTCAAAAATTGAGAATGTTGTGCTCAGAAGTCTAGCATTTTCCATACACGGATCTCAGGCATTTGAATATACTATAGTCCCTTTTATCTTAAAAAAAATAAACCACCAATGTCTTCCTGGGCTCCTGTAAGACCTTCAAGCTGCTGCCCCATCATGCTGCTCTATTTCATAGCCAGATCTCCCCATCTTCCAGGCACTCTTCATTTTAGCACTATTTACTTCCACTCACACCATTTCATTGATTGGCTTTTATCAAGACGACCAGGGACTTAAAGACTTCAGAGGATAATATTCAGTTCCCACCTTCCCAGGAACGCTCTTTAGTTTTTGTATTTTATCAACTCCTTTTTGCAAACATGGTTTTTCTTTGACTTCTGTGAAACTCAAATTCCCTCATTTTTTAAAAAATCTTTCTTCTTTCTTTAGCTACTTCTCATTTTGGTTTGGAGACTTCTTCTTCTCTTCTTAATCTTTAAATGCTGAAGCTCCTCATGGGTGCATCCTAGGATGATCTTGTCTTGTCTCTCAGGACAATTTCATTTCACTTCAAAGATGTCCCATATCATGTGTGTATTTAAGACTCTCCCAGACTTCTCTCCTGAGAACATCATGTAACTATCCAAAGGTTCTCTTGACATCTCCATTTGGATGGTCCTATAGGCATCTCAGATTATAGTGTTCAAAACATGATCTTTGCCTTGAAAACTGTTTTTCCTCTGGAAGATGGGAATGGGCCATACCCTAAATTTCTGAAAGATAAAACTTGGGATTCATTTTCAATACCTCCTTCTCCCTTCCTTCACACAGATAATCATATGTTGCATCTTGAGGATTTTACATCTAAAATGTTATTTAATCCACCCTCTTTATTCCAGTTCTATAGTCTCTACCCTTAAGTTAGGTTCCTCTTTCACTCAAACCTCCATGACAGCCTGCTGAATGGTACCTCTGATTCTACTCTTACTTCACTCCAATCCATTGTCTTCACAGAAGAAGTGTGATCTTTTAAGAAGACAAATCAGATCATTCAACTTATAAAATCCTTCACAGGATTCCCATTGCTTATGAGTCTGTAGGAGCTGGATTTGCCCCAACTCCAGCTCTCTCTGTGGTGCCAGAATACCCAGGTAAATGCTAAATCTTTCATCCAGATTGTCATACATAGAATAGCAAGTGGTCAGATTGAACTTTTGAGGAACTTCCTCCAAATTTACATATTGGAAATACCGAGAGTTTCTAACCATGTGTCTTCACATTCCCATGTCTTTGGTCATTATTTTTTCCTCTTCCAGAAGCCTCCCTCTTTTCTGCCTAGCATCCTTTTCCCTGTAAGTGTTCCTTTAACATTCATGTGTGATAAAGATTCTCACTTCTGTGTTTCTAAAGAACTCTGCAATTTTTAAAAGTCACCCTAGCTCACAGTTACTGAGTATTTACCCTAACCAGGGTTCACTTTAAGCGATTTAGCTATATTTTCTCATTTAATCCTCAAAACAGCCCTTTAAGGAGGGTACAAACTATTATTTCCATTTTACAGATAAGGAAACTGAGGCACTGGGAATTTCAATAACATAAATACATGGGGGGGTTAGAATTTGAACCCAGGCACTTTTACTACTTGTTTGTGTGCTCACCACTGTGCTATTTACACATTAAAATTATTTGTTTCAAGGTCTATAATCATCATAAGACTGTAAGCATGCTGACTTTAGGAATTATGACTTAGTCACTGCTGTATTTTTACAATCTACCTTACTGGCTGGCCTATAGAACTGTTCTTTTGTTTTTGTTTTTGTTTTTAAGATTTTATTTATTTATTTGACAGACAGAGATCACAATTAGGCAGAGAGGCAGGCAGAGAGAGAGGGGGAAGCAGGCTCCCTGCTGAGCAGAGAGCCCAATGCGGGGCTCGATTCCAGGATCCTGGGATCATGACCTGAACCGAAGGCAGAGGCTTTAACCCACTGAGCCACCCAGGAGCCCCTATAGAACCATTCTTAAATACTTGTTGAAACAAACTGAATCAGTTGGCTGTCTTGACATTGTATAGACAGGATATCACTCCTCTTAGAGCTCAGTGGATATTTAGAGGTAATGGAATTTATAGCCATTATGGAATGTATGTGGTAGAAGAAGCCCCAGCATCCAAAGATTACACATTCTTTGTGAAACATTATCCATTTGGCTGTGGTTTGCTTACCCATGTTCAAAGGTCTGTGATTAATCCCTTTGCTCATCTCTTTGGCTGCCTTCGGCTGATATTACAAGGACTTTAAAGCAATCATCTTTGGCAGCTGAGCTCTTAGCAGGTCATCTTCATGCTATTAAAAGATACATACTTGTCCAGATAAGTATCAGAACAGAGGGAAGAAGTTATCAAATCTCTTGGATTTCTAATATGTATGGAAGGAAATTGATATGGTTCAAGAAGATAATTCTATGATATATCATATGTGTGGGTCCTTTTTTTTTTTTACAATTTCAACTACACTTTAAAATTTTTCTAGTATTTCAGGTAGATAAAGAAAGTTAATAGTGATAGCCATTTTAGTGCTTGTAATTACTAATGACTTGATTATACTTCTTGGAAGCAATAAACTTACATTCTTGCAGCAAAGCAGAAATAGAAATGGGGTTTCTTTCTTCCATTCTTTTGTGCTTTTTTTTTCCTCTAGCTATGGAACATGAACCATAGGTTGGAAAAGATTTCAGGTGTTTCTTTTTACCTCAAAGAATGTAGAGATATATGCATAGTAAGACATCCATTAGGAAACACTTTGGGTCAAATCAAGGCTCTGAAATGCATGGTATTTCATTATAGTCATCCGGTTCATGTACATGTGACTCTGATTGCAGTCCCATATCATCAGTGCTGTAATGGTTTCTTCACATACCAAAATGTTTAGCAGAGCCACCTTGTTTCTCTACCTTTTCATCTTACGCACATGGGAATGGTCACTGTGAGCTGAGAAAAGAAAGGGAGATCTTCATAACTACATTGTGTTTGACTTGTTTAATTTTAATTTATGGAATAGAGATTATGTTTAATTGGAAAAAGAAAGAATTACTTTTGGAACATTTGTTCAGTATGATTAATAAAAAAAAAATAACCTCAACTGCAATTTTGTCACTAACAAATATGAGTATCATAAACCGCAACACAGCTGTTTTATGTTATTTGTGCTTCTATTTAGGTAGTGTGGCATGAACCTCAGAATGAAAACCAGCACGACAATATTATTTAAGTACTACTGAAAGGCCTCATACCATTTTCCAAGCAGCATGTTAAACTAAGGTCTGACCGTTCCATGCTCATTAGAATTTGCTGTCTCTTTATGCAACTCTGGGGGTTCCCTTTCTGCCATTGGGGCAAAAGTGGCCGTGCAGTTCCCCGTCATTTCTTCTTCTCACTTTTGTTACTGCTGAGTAGCTATTATATTTGGCTGACAAGGTGACTGAATGTCAAAAACTCAAGTGTGAGGCACATGAAGCAATGTTTCTTTTTTCCTGAGAAACCTTCAATACAACCCAAAGTTGAGGATGACTGGCAAGAAGTTGTGTAATGCTGTTGAAAGGGCCGGTCGCCATAATGGTTAGAATATATGTTTGGCTTTGCCACAAAGTCAAGTAATGGTCCCAGAGAAAGCAGGCCAGAACCAGAGGCGGCACACCATCCAGGACGCACACTCCTTCTACACTGTTGCTCTGCCATTCTCAAATTGTGATTTCCATCTTATGGTCTAAAGTAGCTGCTTTGACTCTCACCATCATATCAACTTTCTAAGTCAGGAGTAAAGGAGAAATTGAAGTGGAGAGAATGCTTCTTTCCTTCCCTCGTTCCTTTCTTCCCTTCTTTTCTCCTTTCCCTTCCCTTCCTTCCTCTTCTTTCCTTCCTTCCTTCCTTCCTTCCTTTTTTCCCCTCTCTCCTTCCTCCCTCCCTCTCTCCCTCCCTTCCTTCCTTCTTTCCATCCATCCATCCATCATGACACAGAGGTTGCACCAATTATTTCCACTCACATCCCATAAGCCAGAACTCTGTTACCCGAACCAACCTAGCTGCAAGGAAATTTGGGAAATGTAGTTTTTCATTGAGTGGCCACCTGCTTAGCTAAATATCAGAGGTATTACAATTGAAGGGAAAAAGGAAAGCATGGATTTGCAATGATAATGTTATAATCACTGGTGAAAACTGAGGGACAAAGTGATATGGTGCAGAGGTAAGCAGATGGTCATCCTTTAGCTCTGGCAACTTGTAAGTATATAAGACACAGAGATCAATTATAGTTAACTAAAATTAACAACATGAGTTTGGAGAACCAGGCACATAACTAGGCTCAAAACAGTACAGCTACAAACATAATGCACATCATATTATGGATGACCTACTTATTGTAGTGCTGCTAGTGATATCTTAGATTCTTAATTCTGTTCCCAATCTCATTACTGAAAACTAGGTACTGGATGTTGCCAAAGTTAGAAATGAAATTTTTTTTATTGTGGTAAAATTGGCATATAACATATTAGTTTCTGGCATATAATATAATAATTTGATATTTGTATGCACTACAAAGTGATCACCAAGAGTAAGTCATCCATTACCATACAGTTGACCCCCTTCACCTATTTCACCAGCCCATCTCAGCCCCCTTCCCTTCTGATAACCACCAATCCATTCTCTGTATCTATGAATTTTGTCTTGCTTGCTTCTTAGTTATATATCTTAAATTTTATATATAAATAAAATCATAAGAAATTTGTCTTTATCTGATATTTCATTTAGTCTAATATCCTCAAGGTCCATCCATGTTGTCACAAATGGTAAGATTTCATTTTTTTTATGCCTGAGTAGTATTCCTATATGTATGTGTATTATACCACAACTTCTTTAACCATTCATTGATCAGTAGGGCACTTGAGTTATTTCCATATCTTGGCTATTATAAATAATGCTGCATAAACACAGGAGTGCATATATCATTTCAAATAATAAGTTCAAATTATTTTCCTGGATAAATACTGAGAGATGGAATAGGTGGATCATATGGTAGTTCTATTTTTAATTTTTTGAGGTACCTCCACACTGTTTTCCATAGTGGCTGCAGCAATTTACATTCCCACCAATAGTATACAAAAGTTTTCTCTTCTCCCCATCCTCTCCAAGACTTGTTATTTCTTTTCTTTTTGCTACTAGCCATTCTGATGGATATGAGGTGCTATTTCATCATGGTTTTGACTTGCATGTCCCTAATAATTTGTCGCGTTGAACATCTTTTCATGTGCCTGTTTCCCATCTATATGTCTTCCTTGGAAAAATTCATATTTGGATCCTCTGCTCATTTTTTTTAGACTTTTTTAAAATTTATTTTTTATAAACATGTAATGTATTTTTATCCCCAGGGGTACATGTCTGTGAATCGCCAGGTTTACACACTCTGCTCATTTTTGAATCAGATTGTTTATGTTTGACTACTGAGTTGAGTATTTATACATATTGGATTTTAACTCTTTGGATATTTTGGATATTATAAAAGTATTTTCTCATTCAGTAGGTTGATTTTTAATTTTATTGATTGTTTCCTTTTTTGTGCAGAAGTTTTTAGTTAGATTTAGTCCCATTTATTTAATTTTGCTTTTGGAGTCAGATTCAAAAATTCAACCCCAAGACCAATGTCAAGGAGTTTACCACTTATGTTTTCTTCTAGGAGTTTTATATTTTCAAGTCTTATAATCAAGTTGTTAAGCATTTTGAGTTAATTTTTGTATATGCTATAAGATAGTGATCTAGTTTCATTCTTTTGCATGTGAATGTCCAGTTTTCCAACACTGTTTATTGAAGAAGCTGCTCTTTCTCCATTGTATATTCTTGCCTCCTTTGTCAAAAATAAATTGGCCATATACATATGGGTTTATTTCTAGGTCTTCTATTTTTTTTAATCTATATGTCTCTTTTTTAATGCTAATTTCATACTGTTTTGATTATTATAGCTTTGTAGTATTGTTTGAAATTAGGAAGCATGACATCTCCAGCTTTGCTCTTCTTTCTCACGATAGTTTTAGCTATTTGGGTTCTTTCATGGTTCCATACAAACTTTAGAATTATTTGTTCTAGTTCTGTGAAAAAGGCCTTTGGAATTTTGATAGAGGCTGCATTGAATATAAAAAGTGCTTTGGGTAGTATGGACATTTTAACAATATTAAGTCTTCCAATCCATGAGCATGGAATATCTTTCTATATATTTGTGTCTTCAGTTTTTTTCATCACTGTCTTATAGTTTTCAGTACACATTTCTTTCACCTTCTTGGTTAAACTTATTCCCACTTTTTTTTAATGCAATTATGAATGGGATTGTTTTCCTAATTTCTTTTTCAGGTAGTTCATTTTCAGTGTACAGAAATGCAAGTAATTGCTACTTTTGACTTTGTATCTGCTACTTTACTGACTTTGTTTACTAGTTCTAGCAGGTTTTTGGTGGAATCTTTAGAGTTTTCTGTGTGTAATATCATGTCATCTGCAAATAGTGACAGTTTTACTTCTTCCTTTCCAATTTGGATGTCTTTTAGATCTTTTTCTTGCCTAATTGCTGTGGTTAGGATTTTCAATACTGTGTTGAATAAAAATGGTGAGAGTGGGCATTGTTGTTTTATTCCTGATCTTGGTTGAGTATGATCTTAGCAGGGGTTTGTCATATTTGACCTTTATTATGTTGAGATACTTTCCTTCTCTACCCCCTTTGTTGAGAGTTTTTATCATAAGTGGAGGTTGAATTTTGCGAAATGCATTTTCTATATCTATTAAGGTGATTACATGATTTTTATCCTTCATTTTGTTAATGTGGTGTATCACATAGATTTGTGAATGTTGAACCGTCCTTATCTCCCTAATAAATCCCACTTGATCATGGTATATTATCCTCATAATGGATTGTTGAATTTGGTCTGCTAATATTTTGTTGAGGATTTTTGTATCTTCGTTCATTAGGGATATTGCCCATAATTTTCTTTTTTGTAAGCTTGTCTGTTGCTGGAATGAGGGGAATGCTGGCCTTGTAAAATGAGTTTGGATGAATTTGGAAGCATTCCCCGCTGTCAAATGTTTTGGAAGAGTTTGAGAAGGAAAGGTATTAAATCTTTTTTGAATGTTTGGGTAGAGTTCACCAGTGGAGGTTCTCTGGTCCTGAATCATTTTCAGTAGGTTTTTGATTATTGATTTAATTTCCTTACTATTAATTAGACTGTTTAGATTTTATATTTCTTCCTGATTTAGTCTTAGAAGATTGTATTTATCTAGGAATTTGCCCATTTTTTTCTACGGTGTCCAATTTGTTGGTATATAATTTTTCATAATAGCCTTTTGCAGTCCTTTGTGGTATCAGTTGTAACTTGTCTTTCATTTCTGATTTTATTTATTTAAGCCTTCTTTCTTCTTTTGTTTTGATTATAACTAAAGATTTCTCAATTATCAAGAACCAACTCTTAGTTTCATCGAATTTTTTCTTTTTTCTTTTTGATCCCTATTTCACTTCTTTCTAATCTGCTCTTTATTATTTCCTTCCTTCTACTAAATTTGGGCTTTGTCCTTTTTTTAGTTCCTTTAGGTGTAAACTTAGATTGCTTATTTGAGATTTTTTTGTTTTTGTTTCTTGAGACAGGACTGCTTTGAAGTTTCCTCTTATAACTGCTTTTTGCTCCCATACATTTTGGATTGTTGTATTTATAATTTCATTTGTCTCAAGGTATTTTTTTATTTCCCCTTTGATTTCTTCATTGGCCCATTGATTTTTCAGTATTGTTTAATTTCTTCATATTTGTGATTTTTCCATTTTTCTTCTTGTAATTGATTTCTAGTTTAATATGATTGTGGTTGGAGAGTATTCTTGATATGATTTTAATCTTCTTATATTATTGAGATTTGGGGGTGCCTAGGTAGCTCAGTGGTTAAGCATATGCCTTCAGCTCGGGTTATGATCCCAGAATCCTGGGATGGAGCCTCGCATTGGGCTCCGTGCTTGGCGGGAGGTCTGCTCTCCCTCTTCCACTCCTCCTGCTTGTGTCCCCTTTCTCGCTGTCTCTCTGTCAAATAAATTAATAAAATCTTTTAAAAAAATTATTGAGATTTGTTTTGTGGCCTAATAAGAGATCTATCTTGGAGAACATTCCATGTGGTATTTGAGAAGAATGTTTAGTTTGCTGCCTTTGGATGGAATATTTGGTATATAACTATTAAGTCCATCTGGTCTAATGTGTCATTTCAGGCCAATGTTTCCTTATTGATTTTTGTCTGGATATCTATCTATGATGTAAGTGGGATGGTAAAGTCCCCTACTATTATCTCCCTTTAGGTCTTTTTTTAGATATTTACTTTATTTAGATAATCTAGATAGTTACTTTACATAATTAATTATTATGTTGTATTCTTCAGTTCTGTGATGTCTGTCTGATACTTTGATATATTTTCTGTCTTTGTTGAGTTTTCACTGTATCCATCCATCTGTTCTCTTAGGTTTGGAGAAGATATTTATGACCATTACTTTGAACTATTTATCAGCTAGATTATTTATCTCTGCTTCACTAAGGTATTTTTCTGAGGTTTTGTCTTGTATCTTTTTGTTCATTTGTTTTCGAACATCCTCTGTTTTCTCAATTTGCGTGACTCTTTGTTTCTAGGTATTAGATAAAGTAACTATCTCTCCCAGTCATGAGGGAGTGGCCTCATAGAGGAAATGAAACTTACTGTTCAACCTTACCCTAGCTTTTGGTTGTCTCTTAAACTTCTATGATTGTCTACGTAGCTTGATTTATTCTTCATAGGTCTCCATTGATGAGGATATGCCAAGACTAGTCAGTGTCCCTAGGACAGTGATTCCAGTCAGCACCTAGTATCAGAATGAGTGAAAGCCAGGTCCTCAGGTAGCAGCTTTTTAAGTATGCAAATATATAGGATCCTGTGGGACCACGATTATAAACCCTGTTGGCCTCTAGACCAGGAGATCTGGAGGTAGCCTCTGGGCAACAGTTGCAAAATTTAAGGATTCAGATGAATGTATGAGTTCCTTTCTGGGAGGTATCATTGAGTTGTTGTGGAAGCCAGTGGAGGGCTCAAAGATGGTGTTTCCCTACCTTTGTTCCCTGAAAGCTCTTCTGTAGCCCTAGGTATGTGGTAAACTTTAAGCCTATCTCTCAGGTTGAAGCTACAGAACAAGAAGATGAGCCTGTTTATAGGTAGGCTGGGGGATGTTTCAGTCTGATGCCCTAGTAAGGTATAGGAAGAGTGCAAAAATCACCCTCAACAGTGCCTGTGCCCCCAAAGAGAATCCCAACTGGTCCCTGCCCCTCTGAAAGCTACTTTAAGATTAACAAATGAATTTTCTTCATAAATAATCCACCCATTTCTCAAATTGCTGCTTTTGTGATGGGTCTCAGGACACATGAGTTCATGTATAAGGCCCTCAAAAGGAGTATCTTAGATCCTCACAGTCTCCTGGGTCCTGGATGAAATGACCATTGGTCTCCCAGGCCAGATGTTTTGGGACCCTAATCTCTATGGTGCAGGTCCAAAGGGTTGAGATGCCCAATGTGGGGCACAAACTCCTCCCTTCTCAAGGGGAGGCTATGGACCAGTGATATCTCTCCCACCATTGTGCGTCACCTCACCGGGGATGGGGTTTTTGGCCAACTGCATCTCTGTGTCTCCTATCAGTCTCAGTGTAGCCCTTTTATTCCTTGTTGTGTAATAGCTGTTCAGCCTGGTTCAGTTTTGTTTCTTTTTTAGTGGAAACTATTTCATATTAGCTGTAGATTTGGTATGTCTATGGTGAGGCGGCAGGGGGAGCTAAGTTCAGGGTCTTCCTGCATCCCATCTTGGACTAGTAATGAATGGAATGAATGAAAACACACAGATATGAATTTTAAATTGTCTTTCCTTCTTTGAATTTTTGTGCTAGACTCAAAATCCCAGGTAGGGGCACCAATTTGTTGAGCTTAGCACAAGAGGCTTCATCCTAGGTATGCAACTATCTGGGCTTGGAGACATCAGCAGTGGGAAGTGAAATTCTGTCTCCCACAAGATTGACTTACACTATTGTGGACACAAAGCATGAAGAGGGTTTTTTATTGCTACTGTTGTTTGTTTGTTTGTTTTTCCTAGGCAGCCATTTTTTCTTTAATGCCCAAAACCTGTGCTATCATCTTGATATATTTTTCAAATTGAGCAAGCATAACTGAAGTGCTTAAGTGTGTGGCTTTAGAATTAGAGCAAATGGGTACAAGTCATTGTTCAGTAAAATCAAGTTATTCATGATGCCTACCTCCTAAGAGTTTTGTGGACAATATATGTAAAGTAGACGCTTAATAAATTGAGACAAAAGGTCAAGGCACTCACACTAACTTTTAAATATAATTTGAATATATTAAAAATACTTTAGGCTGTCTTAAGATTATCCACCCATCCATATCATCAGCTAATTAGCCATTATTCAACTCGGCTGAAATTCTAAAATCAATTTGGAATCCCTTAATAAGCAAGGTTGACAATCAGGCTAATTTGGTGCTCACCCTAAACTGATCCAGATTTATAAGCTAGGTAAAGAAAATATTGTGCACTATGTTTTATAGTGGATTAAAAACAGCAAATTTGTCCCTACAATCTAGAAATACAAATAATAACATCTCAAACACATATAAACACATATTGCAATTACAGTTCTCTTTAGATATTAAATGAACAGCTTTTGTTTTCCTCTCTCACAAGTGAATTCTCCTTGACAGTACTTTTGTGCTGATAATATAAGCATTTAAAACTTGATCCTTTCTACCAACCACTTCAAACTTCCTCCTCTAAAAAACATCTTAAGCAGTATTAGGAAGAATGACAAAGGCAGGCTTAAGTACCTCTGTAGGCTGCCAAAAATACAGGTTGGATGGTGTTCAGCACCTGGAAAATTCGTTAAGACCATATGGACTGTCAAAAGTTCAATGTACTAGAGAAGAAAACTCCCTGCAGTGCAAGCATTTGAATAAGAAAATCATCGTAAATAATGGCTCTAGGGGATTACTGTGATCTTTCAAAAAGTTGCAGGTTCTGCTGTTAATAGAGAAATTATAAACTAAATTATAAACTCAGTTGTGGAACAGGGAACCAGACAAAGAGAACTGGAAAGAATTCTTTGGATGAATAAGATCAGCGTCCCTTTACTTGACCTTAGTTCTTAGGGGTCTTAGGGTTACATATCTATTATGTCCATGCATATGGTAGGGTGAAGTCAATGTAGTAAAATAAAATTAAGCTTTCCTGTTTGTTCGGTTTCTGTTTTCATTTAAAGGACAGATTAGTATTTGTCAAAACTTCTATATTAGTAAAATTAACACAAAATAAGAAAGGCCTGAATTATGAAAATATTTTAGAGGTGCCTGGCTGGCTCAGTCCATAGAGCATCCAACTCGATCTCAGGATTCTAAGTTTGACCCCCACACTGGGTGTAGAGATTACATAAAAATAAAATATTTAAAAAATAAATGAAAGAATATTTTAAGGTGCCACAGATAGTGTTTTATAAATTAGAACTGTGCACTGCCCTTCGAATAATGATTTCTGAGCTTTATGGAACAAAAGAGTAGGCTCTATGAATATTTCTTTTATGTATTTCTAAGATAAAATTAATTTCATTCTTTTTCTTTAGATTCATTATATGAAACTTGTCAACTGATTTAAGTAAACCTAGGATAGGCTTCCTTGCCATTAAAGAGTAAGCAGAGGAAAAGTGAAGAGACATTTATGAAAGGAAAGAAAAAAGACAGAAATTATAAAATGAAAAGAGACACGTATATAGTTTGTCAAAGAAGGGTTTGACAAAAAATACCTTATTTGTAATTGTCCCACAAAGAAACCCTGATTTTAGAATTAAAGATGTTCATGTGCGTGTGTGGTTAAAGTGCTAGGTACTCTGCTTATTTTAGTGAAGTGACCAGCATCTCATCTTGCTCTTTATTCTCACTACAAGAAGTAATAGAAGATTTGCAGAATCCTCATTAATCTTATAAAGATCCATTTTAGGGGGCGCCTGGGTAGCTCAGTTGTTAAGCGTCTGCCTTTGGCTCAGGTTATGATCCCAGGGTCCTGGGATCAACCCCAGCTTTGGGCTCCCTGATAGGCGGGAAGCCTGCTTCTCCCTCTCCCACTCTCCCTGCTTATGTTCCTTCTCTCGCTGTGTCTCTCTCTGTCAAATAAATAAAATCTTAAAAAAAAAAGATCCATTTATGACACTGTTACTTATAAGGAACCGAGACCTCAGACAGTGAAGAGAGACAGTATTTTTCAAATTAGCTTTCTTTTTTTCAAAAATACAAATAGTTCACTCTAGTTGTTGAAAATTTGTAAAGTACAAAAAATAAAGATGCAAATAAAAATCATAGTAAATTTGCCTCTCAGGGTTGCCTCTCAGTGAACATTTTTGGTTCACTTCATTCCAATCCCCCCCTTTTTTTCCTGGCATACATATGATGATACACAACGTCCATTAAAATGATGTTTGTGAAGGAATCTTGAAGATGTGAGAAATTGCTTGGGAAAGAAAAAAAAGACACGATTTAGAACTATATGAACGAGTTGTTGTAGAATGTTTTTTTTTAATGTTTAGTGAACATTTAACAGCAGCAGTTCTTTATTAACACACAATCAGCAGGGTCCTTTTTACTAGGCATTCCCATTTTAACAAAACAAATCCCCTATGGTAGCTGTTGAGTTCTTCTTTTTCTTTCAGCTCTGTGATGGACCACACAACAGTCATAGGATGGGACACTTGTTAATCTGGGGAATTAAAGGCATAATTCATGAGCCCACAGAAGGACAGACTAAGTATTAAAATGTAGTATTGAGGGGCGCCTGGGTGGCTCAGTGGGTTAAAGCCTCTGCCTCCGGCTCAGGTCATGATCCCAGAGTCCTGGGATCGAGCCCCGCATTGGGCTCTCTGCTCAGCAGGGAGCCTGCGTCCCCCTCTCTCTCTGCCTGCCTCTCTACCTACTTATGATCTCTGTCTGTCAAATGAATAAATAAAATCTTTTTAAAAAAATGTAGTATTGATTAACCAGAAGTGAGTACTCACTGTGGACCTGAATATTTGAAGGAAGATTCTATGGTTGAAATAGAGACAGCTGGGCATGGAAGAAAGGGCAGATACAGAAAGGCAGAGAGAGGACCAAAGAAAATTTTACTGGACTAGTGGGCATGTCAGGGTATGTTAGATTTTGGAAGTTTAATTTGCAAAGGAATTTGGACTTGGTGTTGTAACTCTGGAATGTTAAATAAGTTTCAGTTTGCATGACAACTCTCTTTGCCTGGTTGTGGCTAGGAGGCAGTGGCTCTGCTGACAAAGATTCCAATCCTAGGCAAAGGAAGGACCAAGATGCTGTGTTTAGTGATGTCTGCTATAGTCATGGGAGAAGCAGGCTTGGCATACTGCTACATGGTGTCTATGATACAGTAGGCAACACAGCATTAGGTCTGTTTTTAGAGCCAAATCATTGTTAAATATGATAAAAAATGTACATTCAATAAATATTTTGTTCCTATAGTATTTCAAAAGTAGAAAATGAAGATAGGAACATTTATCAATACCAATGCTGTTGAAAAGAAAAATATCAATGCTGTTGAAAATGGCACAATACAGCTTATAATAGTTTATATTTCTTTAGCTGATATAGGAAATTTAATTTATAGCAAATTGTTTTTTCTAGGAGATAGTTTGTTGGATATCTCTAAAATAACACAAATTATCTACTTAAATTCATCATGCAGGAAGAAAGTAATCTTTTCCAAAATTTATTAACACTTAAGTTTTTTTGTCTATGTATTTAAAATTTTAAGTACTCTTTTAGCTTTTTACTTTGGTAGAGTGATCAGTTGGGAAAAGATATTGTTTAATTTCCCAAGCTATGTATTTATTTTAGTTGCCAATTGTTAATTTGTAGTTTATGGAAATTTGATCAATTTTTGCATATTGAATTTGTATCCTGTGTCCTTCCTGTGCTTAGCTCCTTTTTTTGTGGATCCTTTGGGATTTTTTACATAGAAAATAATGTTTTCTGCAAATAGAGACAATTTTATTTCTTCTTTTTCAATCTGTATATTTTTTATCTCTTTTCCTTGCCTTACTACTCTGCCTGGGATCTCCAGTATGATGCTGAGTAGGAGTGTGAAAGTGGACATGTTCGTCTTTTTCTTAATCTTATGGGGAAAGTATTCAACCTTTCACTATTTAGCATGATGTCAGCTATATCTCTACTCACTTTGTGTTCACTAATTCTGTTGATTATTGATTGAGGATTGTTAAAGTCTTTAACCATAATTGTGGATTTGTTTATTCTTCCTTGCACTTAAAATTTTTTTATTGGATCAATTTTTTAGAACAGTTTAAGGTTTGTAACAAAATTGAGGGGAAGATACAGAAATTTCCCATATACCTGTGTTCCCCACACATCCACAGCCTCCCCTGTTATTAACAAAACCCACCAGAGGGTACATTTGTTATACCTGGTGAATATACATTGACACATCATTAATACCTAAAGTTCATAGTTTACATTACAGCTCACTCTGGGTATAGTACATTTACAGGTTTGGACAGATACATAGTGACATGCATCCAACATTATGGTATCATGCAGAATATTTTCACTGCCTTAAAAATTCTGTCTCCTTGTGCTCTTATAAGCTTTGCTTGATGTGTTTTGAAGCATTTTTGTTATGTACATTAACATTTAAGATATGATATATTTGATAATATTCTTGTTAGAAAATTTACTTTGTCTAATGTTAATACAGTCCTCTCCAAATTTATTTTGATTTGTGTTTTCATGGTATATCTCTTACCATCTTTCTCTTTTAATCTGTGTATGGATTTCTATTTTTTTTTTATTTTAGTTATGTCTTTTCTTTCTTTTTTTTTAATTAATTTTTATTTTTTATAAACATATTTTTATCCCCGGGGGTACATGTCTGTGAATTGCCAGGTTTACACACTTCACAGCACTAACCATAGCACATACCCTCCCCAATGTCCATTACCCCACCCCCCTTTCC
>PISX010020167.1:0-36393 GCA_004024625.1 Mellivora capensis | reverse complement strand
AAGAGAGCTGTCAAGTATAAAACCGTTTGACTCTGGCTTCTTTCAAATAGTGTAATGCATTCAGGATTCATCCATATTGTTGCATATATCAATAATTTGCTTGTTTTGTTGCTAAGTGGTATTCCATGGTATGATTGTAGTGAAGTTTGCTTATCCATTCACCACTTGATGGACACCTGGGTTTGTTACACTTTTTTTTGGTGATTAGAAACAAAACAGCTATAAACATTCACAAATAGGTTTTCATGAAAACAAACCTTTTTCTTCTTCTAACTGATATGGTACATATACATTGAACTTCGTTAGAAACTGTCAAACTATTTTCCACAGTGCCTGCACCATTTTGCAATCCCACCAGTGATAGATTAGAATTCTGATTGCCCTGTATTGTTGCCAATTCTTGGTATTATCAGGCTTTCGTTTGGTTGGTTTTGTTTTATTTTAGCCATTTTATTAGATATGTAGTAGTATCTCACTGGGCTTTTAATTCACATTTCTCTACTGATTAATGATGCTGAACAACTCTGCATGTGCACCTATTATATCTTTGGTGAAAGTGTCTGTTCAAACCTTTGCTCATTCAAAAATTTTGGTTAGTTTTTTTTTGTTAGGGTTTGGGAGTTCCATGTACAAGTCTTTTGTCAGATATGGTTACTTGTAAATATCTTCTTTCAGTTTGTGGCTTAGCTTTTCATTCCCTTAACAATGTCTTTCACAGATCAATAGTTTTTTTATTTTATTGACATCTCTTTTTTTTTCTTTTATAGATTATGCTTTTGGGGCCATGTCCAAAAACTTTCTCAAACTCAAGGACAAAAATTCTTTTATCACATGTTTTCTTTGAGAAGGTTGAGAAGTTTTTTTACATCTTACATTTAAGTCTATAGTATATTTTGAGTCGATGTTTATATAGTGCTGAAGATATGGGTCAAGGGTTTTGGGGTGTTTCTTTGTTTTGGGGACAGAGGCTGCATATAACTGTCCAATTGTTCCAGTATCATTTGTTGAAAAGACTAGTCTTTCTACCTTGAACTGCCTTTATACTTCATTAAAAATCAATCAACTGCAGTTATGTGAGTCTATTTAAATAGTCTATTCTTTTATGCACACCATATTGTCTTCATTTCTATAGCTTTATAGAAATTTTTGAAGTCAGGTAATGCAAATATTCTTTTTCTTCTTTTTCAGAATTGTTTTGATTATTCTATTTCCCATGCTTTTCTATGTAAATTTTAGATTCAATTTGTCTATCTACAAAACTTCCAGCTAGGATTTTGATTGGGATTGCATTGAATGTACAAATCAAACTGGGGGAATTTGGCATCTTAATGAATTTAAGTCCTCTAACTGATGAACAGAACATATATCTCCATTTATTTAGACTTTCTTTGATATCGTTCTTAAAGTTTATTTTGCCCGAGAGTAATATAACTATAGCAGGTTTCCTTTTGGTTGACATTTGCATGGTGTATCTTTTCCTACCTGTGGCCCCTCAGATATGTCCACATTCTAATCCCCAGAACCTGTGCATATGATAGGTTACATAGCAAAGGGAATTAAGGTTGTAAATGGAAATAAGACTGACCAGGCTAATCGGCTGACCTTAAAATAGAGAATTTATCCTGGATTATCTGGATGGGCCTGATGTAGTCAGGAGGGTTGTTAAAAGTAGCAGAGAGGTGATGGGCATTAAGGAGGGCATGTGTAGTGATGAGCACTGGGTGTTATACGCAACTAATGAATCATTGAACACTACATCAAAAACTAATGATGTACTATATGCTGGCTAACTGAACATAATTTTAAAAATTAGAAAAAAGGAGGCAGAAAGAGGCAGAGGAAGAGAATAAGTCAGAGTGGGGCAACGTAAGGAAGACAGCCCAATATTGTTGGTTTTGAAGACAGAGTAAAGGGGCCATGAGTCAAAGAACACAGGCAGACTTTAGAAACCAGAAAAGGCAAATAAATGGATTATCGCCCAGAGCCTCCAGAAGGAGCACAGTTCCAACAACACCTTGATTTTAGCAGAGTGAGACGTCGTATTATTTAAACCAGTAAGTTTGTAGTAATGTGGTGCACCAGAAATAGAAAAATAATACACTCTCCCTTTACTCATACTTTTATTATTTTATGCTTAAAAAGTTTTGCAAACAGCATATGATTTTATTTTCACTCTTATTTTTCTTAGTTTGATCATCTTGGTTTTGTAATGGGAGCATAGAGTCTACTTGCACTTAATGCAATTGCTTATATATGTTTGGATTTAAACCTAGTACTTTATGTTATGCTTTCTAATTTTACCACCTATTCTCTGTTTCTTTCTCTTTTTTTCCCATCCATTTTCTTTTCCCTTTCCTTGCCTCTTTTCACTTGCTTATGTTTTATCATTCTGTTTCTCCCCCTGTGGATTTATGCATTATATATTCTGATTCGATTATTTTAATGGATACCTAAAAATTAAAACATACATAATTAACTTACCAAATGTTAAAATTAGTCAATATGTATTCTTTCTCTAGATAATTAAAAACCTTTAGAACACTGTAACTCACTTTATCCTTGTCCAACGTATTTGCTATTATTGTCATGTATTTTATTTTTTTTAATTTATTTATTTGTCAGAGAGAGAGGGAGAGAGAGAGAGAGCGAGCACAGGCAGACAGAGTGGCAGGCAGAGGCAGAGGGAGAAGCAGGCTCCCTGCTGAGCAAGGAGCCCGATGTGGGACTCGATCCCAGGACGCTGGGATCATGACCTGAGCCGAAGGCAGCCGCTTAACCAACTGAGCCACCCAGGCATCCCTTGTCATGTATTTTAATTTTATTTAATCCTCACAATATATTATTATTGTTTTATCTAGTTTACATTAAGATTTTACCTAGATAGTTACCACTTCTTCTCTTTATTTATTTCTTAATTTGATATTACATTAATTCTGTTGGAAATATATCCTTGGAATTTGCTTTATTGAGCTTCTGATACGTCAAAGTCTCTCTCTTTGTGTTTCTTTCTACAAAAATCTCTATTTCACCCTCATTCTGTAAATATATCTTTACTGTATATAAAGTGGCAGTTATTTTTTATTTTTATGAATTAGCAAATTCCATTGTCTTCTGGATTCCATTGCTGCTACTGAGAAGTCAGCTGTTAGTTTTGTTGTTAGTCCTTTAAAGATCTTTTTTCTCTGACTACTTTTCAGACTTTTCTTAGTTTTTGGTCTTCTAATATCAATATGGCCTTTTTAAAAAGATTTATTTATTTATTTTAGAGAGAGAGAGTATGTGCACATGTGCAAGTGGGAAGTTTAGAGGGAGAGGGAGAAGAAGAGAGAGACTCCCTCCCATGTGCAGAGCCCAATGCGAAGCCCGATCCCACAACCCTAAGACCATGACCTGAGCTGAAACCAGGAGTTAGCCACTTAACCACCTGAGCCACCCAGGGACCCCTAAATATGGACTTTAAAAAAAATTGAACCAGGTTGTGATTTTTAAGTTTTCACATCTCTGGGTTGTTGTCTCTAATCCTTTCTAGAAATTTCTAGAAAATTCTTAGACTTTCTCTCATCAAATATTGCTATTTCCCTCATTTCTCTTCTCTTCTTATGGAAGAGATTATATATGTATATTATAATTTATAATATATATTATATATTTGATTAAAAATATGTTAGATGTTCTCAGTCTTTTACCGTTTTTCTGTTTTTTTTTATCTTTTTGCTTTTCTGTGCTACCTTCTGGAAAAACTTTCAGACCTTTCTTCAAGATTATTTGTTTCTTATTTATTCTTCAGAGACATTTATTCTCCAAAGACAGCCATGTCTAATCTGGTGGTGAACCCATCCACTGAGCTTTTAACTTCAGTTATTGTATGTTTTACTTCTAGATGTACTATTTTGTTCTTTTTCTATTAAAATAACTTTGTCATTGCTATTTATTTCCATTTCCCTATATCTTTTATCTATTTAAATATAGTAAGTACAGTTGTTTAATTGTGCTTGACATTTGCAATATTATGCCTTTGTGAGCTTTGCCCTGTTGTTTCTTCTGGTTCTCAGTCACAGTTTTGTTCTCCTTTTGCATTTGTTATCTATGTGTGCTGTTACTGTACTAGAAAGAATTTCTTTTTTTTTTTTAAGATTTTTATTTATTTATTTGACAGAGGAGAGAGAGAGATCACAAGTAGGCAGAGAGGCAAGCAGAGAGAGAGGAGGAAGCAGGCTCCCCGCTGAGCAGAGAGCCCAATGCGGGGCTTGATCCCAGGACCCTGGGATCATGACCTGAGCCGAAGACAGAGGCTTAACCCACTGAGCCACCCAGGCGCCCTAGAAAGAATTTCTTATAGGAAGTATTTGAGGCCAAGGATGAAGCTTTCTTTCCCAGAGAGGATTTGCATTTTCTCCTCCCTGGTGTAAAGACACTACCAGTCCCAACACTGCCTGAAGTTTCCTAACCCATCCAGGTGGTATAAACCTGAAGGACAAATCCCTTTGAGGGTCACCCTTACCCTAAAGATATGGCTCTTTGAGTTTCAGATTATGATCATCATTCAAAATATCTTCCCTAGGAACTTTTCTTCTTAAAGTACCAGAAATTTCAGTGTTCCAAGTGGAGAAATGTCTAGCTTTAAACAAGGATAAGACAGTGGGCACCTTGGTGGCTCAGATGGTTAAGCATCTGCCTTTGGCTCAGGTCATGATCCCAGAGTCCTGGGATCAAGTCCTGCATTGGGCTCCCTGTTCAGTGGAGAGCCTTCTTCTCCCTCTGCCTATACCTCTCTCTCTCTCTGTCTCTCATGAATAAATAAAATCTTTTAAAAAATAAATAAATAAATAAGGATAAGACAGTAATATCAGAATTCTTTCTTTTTAATAATATTCCCTGTGATATTAAGAGGCTTATCCCTGGGTCATGCCTGGGCAGCTCAGTCGGCTAAGTGACTGCCTTCGGCTCAGGTCATGGTCTCATAGTCCTGGGATGGAGCCCACACCAGGGGGTGGGGGGATGGGGGGGTCTAAGCTCAGCAGGGAATCTGCTTCCCACTCTTCCTCTGCCCCTCCCCCCACTCATTCTCACTCTCTCAAATAAATTTTTTTAAAATCCTTTAAAAAGGAGAAAAAAAGAAGCTTGTCTCTTGAATTCAAAGCAACATGTTACATCAGTTTCCTTGGAAAACAGTTTATAAAACAAAAGAGCATATAATTCAAGAGATATTTATTAAGTGTCTTCCACAAATCAGATGTTATGATACTAGGAATACAACTGTGAGAAATACAGAAACCAGCCTTCTAATGACTAATTTCTTTCCTGGATATTACTGGCAGCTTAAAGATTATTTTATTATTTTGATTGATAACTTTAAGGTAAAATAAATCATTGTGTTTCTATTATTTTCTATCTGCTACTATTCCTCAGAGAGCTCAAAGCCCATTTGGGGAGAAAACATGAAACAAACTGGGTAATTCAATTCTTTTTTTTTTTTTTTAAGTTTTACTTATTTCAATTTTTTTTTTAAGTTTTACTTATTTCAGTAATCTCTACTCACAATGTGGAGCCCGAAATCATGTCCCCAAGACCAAGAGTTAGATGCTCTTCCAACTGAGCCAGCCAGGCACCCCCTGCATAATTCAATTCTACAGTTATTTGTATGGAAGGTCTTCTGTGGAAATACATAGGAACTAATGGGAATTGAGTTCTTAATTACTAGGTGGCCAGTACTCTCCATTTATTTCTTACCTCAAACTTATGAGACAGGTATTATTATCCCCATTTCACAACTGAAGAAACTGAGGTAGAAAGACATTTACATTTCTGAAGTCACATTGTATGATCGGCAACTTTTAAGATGGCTCCCAAAGATCCCTGCCTCCTGATATCCCCACCACACTGTGTATTATCTCCTCCCCTTGAAAGTAGGCTGAAACTAGTGCCTCACTTTATTTTTTTTTTTAAGATTTTATTTATTTATTTGCCAGAGAGAGAGAGAGAGTGAGCACAGGCAGGCAGAGTGTCAGCAGAGGTAGAGGGAGAAGCAGGCTCCCTGCCGAGCAAGGAGCCCGATGTGGGACTCGATCCCAGGAAGCTGGGATCATGACCTGAGCCCAAGGCAGCCGCTCAACCAACTGAGCCACCCAGGCATCCCTAGTGCCTCATTTTAATCAACAGAATAAAGCAAAAGTGGTGGGATATCTCTTCTGAAATTAGATTCTAAAAAACTAACTTTCATCTCACTGTCTGTATTTCCCTTTAACTCTTTTCACTTTTCATTTTGATGAAGCAAGATAGCATGTCATGAGCTATCCTACAGAGAGGCCCAGGTAAGGGAACAGAGGTCCACAGTGCAACAGCCCAGGAGAAATGGAGGTCTGCCAACAATCACGCACATGAGCATGAGAGCAGGTCCTCTCCCCACGCCCTCAGATGAGACCTCAGCCCCAGCTGTCACCTTGATTACAGCGTCATGAGAGACCCTGAGCCACAAAGCCCAGTTATATCATGACCAGATTCCTGACCCATGGAAACTGCAAGATAATAAGCATTGTTGTTTGGAGCCACCAAGCTTTGGAGTAATGTGTAACACAGTAGACAACAAATACATACTGCGAATATGAGGTAGCCTGATATTTGATAGGTCTATTTGAGACCACACTGTCTTCCTGGGCATGTTAATGCACCAACAGATAATTAAATCTTCAGAGGAATTACCTTTGAAGAGAAATTTCAAGAGGACTCCAGACAAAAGTACAACTAAAACTAAAAAAGTAGAACTAAACTCCATCTTAAAGCTCACTGAATGCAATGCTTTCATTTCACAGTTGAGGAAACTGAGGAACTGGGACTTTCCCCATGCCCTATGGCTAGAACCTAGTTCATTTCCCAATCCAAAGACTTTACACTATTTCATCCTCACTTCCATTGCTATTTAGGTAGGAAAAATGCCTTCTTGGATTTTGCTCATTAATATGTTTTGTATAAATTGTGTGTATATATTATAAGGTAATTGCAGCAAGAGTAGAAGACCAACAGCAATTGGATGGTTACAATGAAGAGAAATCGCTTGATGTCCTGTTTTTCCCTTTGTTTTCCACCATTTGCCCCAGCAGCAAGAAACAGATACTGATTCTTCAACAAATGGTATTAGGAAAATTGGACAGCCACATGCAGAGGAATGAAACTGGACCACTTTCTTACACCATACACTAAAATGAATGAAAGACCTAAATGTGAGACAGGAATCCAGTAAAATCCTTAAGGAGAACACAGGCACCAACCTCTTTGACTTCAGCCACACACTTCTTGCTAGACACATCTCTAAAGACAAGAGAAACAAAAGCAAAAATGAACTATTACGACTTCATCAAGATAAAAATCTTCTTTTTTTTTAATCTGAAGTCAGACTATAGGTTTTTTGTTTTGTTTTGTTTTGTTTTTAAAGATTTTATTTATTTATTTGACAGAGAGAAACACAAAGAGAGAGGGAACACAAGCAGGAGGAGTACGAGAGGGAGAAGCAGGCTCCCCGCTGAGTAGGGAGCCCAATGTGGGGCTCAATCCCGGGACCCTGGGATCATGACCTGAGCCAAAGGCAGACGCTTAATGACTGAGCCACCCAGGTACCCCAAGATAAAAATCTGTGCGGCAAAGGAAACAGTAAAAAAAACTAAAGGCAACTAGAGAATGGGGAAAGATAATTGCAAATGTCTTATAAAATAAAGGGCTAGTATCCAAAATCTATAAAGAACTTATCAAACTCAACACCCAAAAATAGATAATCCAGTCAAGAAATGGGCAGAAGACATGAACAGACATTTCCCCAAAGATACAAATGGCCAACAGACACATGAAAAAAACGTTCAACATCATTTAGCATCAGGGAAATACAAATAAAAACCACAATGAGATACCACCTCATACCAGTCAGAATAACTAAAATGAACAACTCAGGGCGCCTGGGTGGCTCAGTGGGTTAAGCCGCTGCCTTCGGCTCGGGTCATGATCTCAGGGTCCTGAGATGGAGTCCCGCATCAGGCTCTCTGCTCAGCAGGGAGTCTGCTTCCCTCTCTCTCTCTCTCTGTCTGCCTTTCTGCCTACTTGTGATCTCTGTCTGTCAAATAAATAAATAAAATCTTTTTAAAAAATAATAATAAGATGAACAACTCAGGAAACAAGAGATGTTGGTGAGGATGAGGAGAAAGGGAACCCTTTTACACTATTGGTGGGAATGCAAGCTGGTGCCACACTCTGGAAAACAGTATGGAGGTTCCCCCAAAAGCTGAAAATAGAGCTACCCCATGACCCAGCAATCACACTGTGAGGTATTTATCCAATGGATACAAGCACAGTGATTTGAAGGGCATGTGCACCTCAATGTTTACAGCAATGTCCACAATATCTAAAATATGGGAAGAGCCCAGATGTCCATCGACAGATGAATGGATAAAGAAAATGTGGTATATATATACAATGGAATATTACTCAGCCACCAAAATTGAAATCTTGCAATTTGCAATGACAAGGATGGAACTTGAAGGTATTATGCTAAGTGAAATAAATCGGTCAGAAAAAGACAATTGCCATATGATTTCACTCATATGTCGAATTTAAGAAACAAAGCAGATGAACTTAGGCAAAAAGAAGGAAAAATTAAATAAGATGAAAATAGAGAAGGAGGTAAACCATAAGAGATGCTGAACTCTAGGAAACAAACTGGGTTGCTGGAGGGGAGGCAGATGGGGATAAGGGTGATTGGGTGAGGGCATTAAGGAGGACATTTGATGGATGAGCACTGAGTGCTATATGTAACTGATGAATCTCTAAATTCTACCTGGGGAACTAATAATACAGTATATGTTAACTAAATTAAATTTTAAAAAAAGAATTAAAAAAGAAAAAGAAATGGACAATGAATGGAATTTTGAGGAGCCCTGGATAATGGGTTATCTGGATGCTTTATGAATAAGAAATTCTGATCAAGCCACACATAGGCAAGAAAAAAGTTACTGGTCGTAAGAACTAGATGATTAGGCAGCTTATCAGCCAGAGAACTGCAGATATTTTGTGGCTCCTGGGATGTGGAAGATGGTTCAGAAGATAAAGAAGAATTTTTCAGGGTCCCAGGGAATCCTCAAAAGAAGAAAACAGAGGACTCTTTGCAAAATGTATTCAACAGCCACTTGTCAAGCAACCCCCCCCCCACCGCCCCCGAGCCTCCTTCATAGGTTGCAATGTTACATAGGTCCACTAGAGGTCAGTATATATCCCTCTCTAAAGCAGTATTTCTACCTCACTCATCTAAACACTAACCACCCTGAGATATTTTGTCTGCTAAACCAAATTTATAAAGAAATAATCGACTTGGGGTTTGAGTTTTTATTTATCAAGGATTAAAATAATAGCCATTATACATTTCGGAAAACGCTGAGGTAACCGGTGTTATAAAATTCCACAACCTCCAAAAAATATTTTTTAGTTAACTTCCTCATGGGGAAATAAACATAAAATATCCAGTGGAGTTTTGAAATGCTTAAAATTTAAAAGAAGAAGAAGACGAAGAAGAAGGAAGAGAAGAAGGAAGGGAAGAAGGGAGAGAGGAAATCTAAGACTCAGGATTTCCCAATTCCCTTGGGATTCAGGGGCCCCAGTTTTGGAAAACACCAGTTTTAGCCAGAGAAGTCCCACTAACTCTTCAAGGTAGGATAGTTATATTTTCCTTTTCAATGTAGGATAGGCACGTGTCCTTGGATAGGACTCCCTCGTGTTAGGGAAGAACTAAATACACGTTGAGGAAAGCTTCAAGCTCAAACAAGCTCCTGATCACATGTTCTTGGCCAATGGCTATGTTTTGGAGTTGAGTGGTAGTGCTTGGCATCCGGTGAATTTCACTGTCTATCCACATTTCAGTGCCACGAGCTCTCAGGGAGACATCAGCCCAGTTTGAGGCAAGATGAATGTAATCACCTTGACCGGGTTGTAATGTTTGAAGTCAGAGACTCGTGTTTTCTCCAATGTCACTACAGAGCTTAGCATAGGGTATAAATGGGTTGATGGTAATGTTCTAATACCAAGATGTGCTAATAAGGCACCTAATGAATAAAGAGCATCAATTCTCCAGAGTCTACAACTCAAGGTACGTGTGGAAATGGGTAATATACGATACACCCATGGTTTAAATATATGACCCATGTTTAGTGCTCAAGTTAAGACTTCGACCGTGGACAAAACTCAGAGGATTTGAAAAGGAATACTGTGTATATTCCTCACGTGCAAATGAAGGTCCACTGCTGGGACACGTTGGCTGCAGTAAAAATGATGGCCACAAGGTGGCGCTGTTGCCTTAGCGTCAACCATTGCCTCAGCCCTTGCTTTAGCTGGAACTTCAGCGCCCTAAGGGATCAGGCTAAATGACCCCCACTTTAGTTTTAATTACTAAATCTGGAAAGGTGGGGGAAATGATATAATCACAGCCAAACTTTTCACCCTTGGTTCCATCTGAGACTCAACTTGACTTTATCGGAGGAGGAAAAGAGGGAAACATGTTTTATAGACGCTCATTTCCTATTTGTGACAGAATTATTCAGCTAGGAGGCCAAGTATTCTAGGCCTGGGCTCCATTCTCTCTCTGTCACTATTCTAGGGAGTCATTCAGTAAGACATGGCCAAAGTCTTATTCCTTGTGGAAGAAAGAAATGAGGGTTGAATCGTGTGTACAGGGGGAGGGAGGGAGGTTTAGTTAAAAAGGGTCTTTCTCTTTTTTTTTTTAAGATTTTATTTATTTATTTGACAGAGATCACAAGTAGGCAGAGAGGCAAGCAGAGAAAGAGAGGGGGAAGCAGGCTCCCTGCTGAACAGAGAGCCCAATGTGGGGCTCGATCCCAAGACCCCAAGATCATGACCTGAGCCAAAGGCAGAGGCTTAACCCACTGCACCACCCAGCTGCCCCAAAAAGGGTCTATATTTCACCTGACCCTGATCCTGTTTTCAATAACATCAAAGAGGGAAAGTTATCAGATCTTTTAAAAAGACGTTATTCATTTATTTATTTATTTGAGAGAGAGAGAGAGAGGGCAAGCGCAAGTGGGGGGAGAGGTAGAGGCAGAGGGAAAAGCAGACTCCCTGAAGAGCAGGAAGCCCGATTCAGGGGCTTGATCCCAGGACCTCAGGATCATGACCTGAGCCCAAGGCAGACGCTTAACCGACTGAGGCACCCAGGAGCCCCCAAATACTTTTGATCATGATTCAGAACAATCAACATAGGCAGTAACAGTTAGCCAGATCCAATCAGGTGAAGTTGAACCTGCGATAAATGTGAAGTCTCAAATCTGGAAGCAAATAAACCAATTGCCCCAGTTTAGCTGAATGCTCCCACCTGCCCACACCAAATTCATTTTTTTTTAAAGATTTTATTTATTTATTTGAGATCACAAGTAGGCAGAGAGGTGGGGAGAGCCAGGGTTGGGGGAGAAGCAGGCTCCCTGCTGAGCAGAGAGCCCAATGCGGGGCTCGATTCCTGGACCCTGAGATCATAACCTGAGCTGAAGGCAGAGGCTTTAACCCACTGAGCCACCCAGGCGCCCCTCACACCAAATTCATTTCTATCTACTTTGGGCCATCCTTTGTTTAATCCTCACGACAGCCCTCGAGGAAGCTATGATTAGCCCCATGTTTATGGAAGGAAAACTGAGGTTAACTATCCTGGCTGAAGGTGCACAGCCCGTGGTAGTTCCAGGACTGGAATACATCTTCCTCTCAGAACACTCTCTCTGCTCTTGCCTGTGCAGCCTTTCCCACTGATTTCAGCAAAGGAGATGGAGCCGAAGGGCCCTTCTCTGGAAGGGGTCTCTTTTTGTGGATCAGTGAAGGATCTCCATGGTAACAGACTCACGGTTGGATTTTTTACTCTAGGTTATTGGGACGCTGAGGCAGCACAGCACAGCGGTTAAAGAAAACGCCTCTGGCCCGTGGCTGCCCTGTTGGAGGCGCAGCTCTGTCCCTCAGCCATATAAACTAGAAAAAGTTACTTAACTTCTCTGTGCCTCAGTGTCATCATCTGTACATTAGGGAGACTAAGAGTGCTGGGACTCTTGGCTTGGGCTCAAGTGGTGATCTTAGGGTCATGGGATCGAACCCCGTGTCCAGCTCTGAGCTCAGCGTGGAGTCCACTTGGGTTTCTCTCTCTCTCTCTCAAAACAATAAATAAATCTTAAAAAAAAAAAAAAAAGGAAGAATAAGAGTGCCCATCAAGGAGTTGTTGTGGGGACGCCTGGATGGCTCAGTTGGTTGGGCGGCTGCCTTCAGCTCAGGTCATGATCCCAGCGTCCTGGGATCGAGTCCCGCATTGGGCTCCTTGCATGGCAGAGAGCCTACTTCTCCCTCTGCCTGTGCTTTCTCTCTCTCTCTGACAAATAAATAAAAATCTTTAAAAAAAAAAAAAAAAAGGAGTTGTTGTGAGAATTAAAGGAATTAAATACAGGTAAAGCACCTTATGGTGCACTTTGAATGTTATAAAAACTGTATTTTTGCTATTGTTTGAAAAAAAAACCCTCATTGCTTGTTATTATTGTTTTGTTTTATAATTTCTTTAAAGATTTTATTTATTTATTTGAGAGAGAGAGAGAACAAGCAGGGGGAACAGCAGGCAGAGGGAGAGGGAGAAGCAGGTTCCCCACTCAACAAGGAGCCCGATGTGGGGCTCTATCCCAGGAACCTGAGATCATGACCCGAGTTGAAGGCAGATGCTTAGCCGACTGAGCCACCCAGGTGCCTCTGTTTGTTATTGTTGTAATTAGATGGATCACAGTAATCAAGTTCCTAAGCAAAAAATGGAAGTCTGAGGAAGCTTTAAATCAGCCAATTTTTTTTTTAATTTGGTCTCTGGGGGCACCTGGGTGGCTCAATTGGTTAAGCATCTGCCTTCAGCTCAGGTCATGATCCCGGAGTGCCGCCTGCTCAGCGGGGAGTCTGCTTTCTCTCTGCCCCTCACCCCTTTCATGCTCTCTTGCCCACACACTCTCTCTCAAATCAATAAATAAAGTCTCTATTTAAAAACCTTGGTCTTTCTGGTTTTCTCTGGACAAATCAAAACTGCTCCATCCTATAAAGCAGTGGGCCTAAGGCTCTGATGCAGCTTTAATGAAGATTGTTCAGTTCCATCAGTGGAATAGTGCCTACCTTGAGCATCCCCTGTGTGCCAGGCTCCAGCTAGCCATTCTGTGGAGGCCAAGAAAAACAGGCTGTACCCACCCCAAGTCTAGCCTTGACATAAGTACAGCCATCTTGGCCCCGGCAGCCATCTTAGGTCTCCGAGACCGGTAAATGACCCCTGGCTCCGGGAAGACTGACCGGAGCGAACACAATGATTGATCAGGAATAGGATGGCTTATCGTTGTAATAACTCATATCAGGAATAACATGGCTTGACGTTATAATAGATCATGTCAGAAAGAAAAAGGAAAAAACAGGAACATAGGGCTAGTAGTCGTGGCCCAATCACCTACTGACACCCCTGCTCTGCCTTTAAAATCTCTGACTGTAATCTGGTTCGGGGTCCAAGTCCCTACTCCGCTGTGTCGGATATACTTGGGCCCAAGCTTAAGCTTGCTGAATAAACCCTCGTGTGTTTACATCAGTGTTGGCTCCTTGGTTGGTCTCTCGGATGTGAAACCTCAGGCGTAACAATTCAAGGATGAAGCCACAGGCTGCTGCCATGCAGGGTCTCCCAGCAGGAGAGAGAGGGATTTACAAACAAGGAGAACAATGTGTTAGTGTGCAACAGACCCCCAGATCAAGGCCCTTCAAAGGTGCAGGAAAAAGAAAGCATTTAATTCTGCCCAAAGCTGTCAGGGAAGGCTTCCCAGAGGAGGGTACATTTCACGGAGTTCCCAGGTCAACAGGAAAGAGAATTTAAACCAGAGGGAACTCGGGAACAGGTGGGCATGCTAAACATCAGGCATATGTGGGGAAACGGCAAGACACAAAGCTGGAAGCAAACAGACACCCTCAGGGGGGCTGGAGACCCAAGCTCCTGAATATGGATTTCACACTGTTCAAGAAGAGGGACCTCTAACAGTGGAGCTTCTCAAACTTTAATTTGCAAACAAACCATCTGGGGATGGCCTTAAAATGCAGGGTTGAGGAGGGCCCAGCTTCAAGCAAGCTCTCGGGAGCTTCCCACACTGTTGGTCTTCCTCAGCTGGGGCCTGGTGTTGTAGTCACCAGAGAGATTTCAACACTCCCCTCATGCCCAGAGCGCAGCCTGGGCCCAATTAAATCTGAATCTCTGGGATGAGACTCGGACAGTGGGGGTCTTTACAACTCCCCAGCAACGTTGGGGCACAGCTGATCGCCCATGGAAGAAGTGGTGGGAATGTGGGAAGGATGCACATACGAGGAATTTTAAGCAGTGCACAGCCCTATAAGACTGAATGTGTGAGAAGAGGATAGATGGGGGAAAGATTCACCACCTCTCGAAGAATGAACTCTTTTGAAAAGCTTTTCCTTTTTAAAAAAGATAAAATAAAACATAAAGGGACTTTGGGTGGCTCAGTCAGTTAAGCATCTGCCTTCAGCTCAGGTCATGATCCCTTTTGGGGGTCCTGGGATCAAGACCCGCAGTGGGCTCCCTGCTCAGTGGGGAGCCTGCTTCTCCCTCTGCCTGCCACTCCCCCTGCTTTTGCGCCCTCTCTCTCTCTCTCTCTTTCATGATAAAGAAATAAACAAAATCTTAAAAAACAAAACAAAACTTTGAAAAGTCTTTGCTGGCAGCCTTAGGCAGAATTACCTGCTTTTTCCCTTGCCACCCCCCAACCCACCCACAGAAGGCCTAAATCACACATCTGATCTTGTTTGTAACTTGCCTGTCTCTCTCTGTCACTTTTTAAAACTGTGGTAAAAGATAACACAAAATTTACTCTTTTAACCATTTTTAAACATACAGCTCAGTAGCATTAAGCACATTCACGTTGTTGGGCAACCATCAGCACCACAGAAATTTTTCACCTCCCCAAATGGAAACTGTACCCATTTTTTCCTAAGGAGACTCCACACCCAGCATGAGGCTCAAACTCACAGCCCTGAGATCAAGAGTCACACACTCAGGCACCTGGGCGGCTCAGTCAGTTAAGCATCCAACTTTTATTTATTTATTTTGTAAGACTATTTGTGTATTTATTTGAGAGTGAGATCATGGGCAGCGGGGAGGGGCAGAGGGAGTAGCAGGCTCCCCGCTGAGCAAGGAGCCGGATGCAGGACTAGATCCCAGGACCCTGAGATCATGACCAGAGCTGAAGGCAGAGGCTTAACGACTGAGTCACCCAGGTGCCCCATGCATCCAGCTCTTGATTTTGGCTCAGATCACAATCTCAGGGTAGTGAGGTCGAGCCTCAGCTCAGGTAGAACTCTGTGCTCAGCAAAGAGTCTGCTTCTCTCCCTCTCCCCCTACCCTTCCCTCTGCTCTCTCTCTCTCTCTCTCAAATAAATAAATAAATCTAAAAAAAAAAAAAAACGAAAAAAGAATCACACGTTCTACTGACGGAGACAGCCAGTCGCCCAGAAACTCTGTACCCATTAAACAACAATTCCACATCCACCCTGGTCCCCCACCCTGGTCCCCCGCAACCATTCTACTTTCTGTTTCTGCCAGTCTGCCTGCTGCAAGCAGAATCTTTCAGTATTTGTCCTTTTGAGACTGGCTTATTCCACGTAGCATGATGGCCCTCAAGGTTCATCCACGTCGTAGCCTGGGACTGAATGTCCTTCCTGAGACCGAATACTACTCCAGGGAATGTGGACAGCATTTTGTTTACCCATTCATCTCACCGTGGACACAGGTCGCTTCTTCCTTTCAGCTATTGTGAATTACGCTGCTGTGAACATGGTATGGACGCATATCAGTTTGAGACCCTGCTTTCACTTCCTTTGGGTACGTGCCCAGAAGTGGAATTGCAGGACCGCGGGGTAATTTTATGTTTCATTTTATGAGGGACCCGGTCTATGGTTCTCAGAGGACTGAGAGAGCCTGCTAGGCGGGGGCTTCATCTGAGAGCCCCTCTGCAGCTACTCATTATCGTGGCTTTTTCTGGCCTTTGTGGGATGTGGACAGATAAGAATATGTAAAAAAAAGAGAATCACAGGGGTGCCTGGGTGGCTCAGTGGGTTAAAGCCCCTGCCTTCAGCTCAGGTCATGATCTCAGGGTCGAGCCCCGCATCAGGCTCTCTGCTCGGTGGGGAGTCTGCCTCCCCACCCCCTCTCTGCCTACTTGTGATCTCTGTCTGTCAAATAAATAAATAAAATCTTAAAAAAAAAACAACGGAATCACAGAAAGCAGACCATTCACGAAGCCATTTTTAGCAATTTTCACTTAGTGCCACAACTGGTAGGGACATCAACCAAAAAAACTAGAGTCAGTACAGCCCAAGGGGATCAGCGGGGAAAGGTGAGAGGTTAACAGGGAAGTGAGTCTCAGCTGCGGAGATCACTGGAAGGACTGCTTGCTGCATGAACAGCGAAGCCCTGGTGTGACCTGCTGGGGAGGGGAGATACACAGAGATCACATGCCCATTAACAGACATTCCCTAACCCCCCTGCCAAAAAAAAAAAACCCAAAACCCAAACCAAAACATCAGAGTATCTTTAAAACATCAATTTCTGAGCTCTAGGATAAAGAGAAAAAATTAAGAGTGTTCTTCCCATCAGCAGACAAAACTGATGTGCCTACAGAGGAAAGAGCAGAACCCATAGTGAAAATCAAGCGGTGACAAATGAAACACTCGTCTGGATGGTTACTACAGTAAAGGAAAGACAGTCTCAGAGTGGGCACGCTGGGCACCTCTGAGCTTGATGTGTGTGGAGTCAAAGACTTTCGTGATCACTTCCGGCAAGAGGAGGAACAAAGGAGAAGGAAGCAAAGAAGAAGAGAGAGCACAGGTAAGCCGAGAGCCTTGTCCCAACAGAAGAGAAGGGGGAGGGTGTAAATAAACTGGAGAATACACAAAAGCATTTTAAAAGGCTCACAGTCTGGGGCGCCTGGATGGCTCAGTGGGTTAAAGCCTCTGCCTTCGGTTCAGGTCATGATCTCAAGGTCCTGGGATCAAGCCCTGCATTGGGCTCTCTGCTCAGCAGGGAGCCTGCTTCCCCTCCTCTCTCTCTGCCTGCCTCTCTGCCTACTTGTGATCTCTGTCAAACAAATAAATAAAATCTTAAAAAAAAAAGGCTCACAATCCCATCACCCAAAAATATTAACCAAAAGTAAAATAAAATATATGTATGTAGTTGAGAAAGAAAAACAAAATAAAATGAAGGGCACCCGGGTGGTTCAGTCAGTTAAGCTTTGGACTCTTGGTTTTGGCTGAGGTCATGACCTCAGGGTCCTGAGATGGAACCCAGCCTCAGTCTCCACCGTTAGTGTGAGTCTGCTTGAGATTCTCTCCCTCTGCCCCTTCCCCCTCATGCTCACTCTCTCTCAAATAAATAAATAAAATCTTTTTTTAAAAATCTACCCAAAAAAGTATGAAATAAAAGCAAGAGTTTTTTCTCTGCCAACCTCCTTCTGGCATACCTTTCTAGAAAACAGCACTTATGCATGCCAGATTATGTACTTGTATTATTTTTTATATTTATATAGAAATATTACTCTACACCCTGTTTTTGTTTTGTTTTGTTTTGTTTTAAACCCAAAAGAGGAAAGAAAATTGTCAGCAAAGATCACAAAAAATTAATGGCAGGAAAGGGCAGAGAGGTCCATCCCTACAAATAATTTTCATAAGAATCCACTAAACTTTTTTTTAATCCAATTTTTTCCAAAACATCCTCTGAGCAATTAAAAACGTCAGCACCCGTAGTTGGCGCTGAAATGGCAAAGATTAAGATCGCCAGTGGTTTCAGCTTTCTCATTAACACAGTCAACCTCATAGCAATATCAGAAATACCGCATCTCTCATCCATTGCACAGGATGAGAAGAGAAACTACTTGTTTAATGTGCTGAAAGGGGCCACTTGCCATGGTTCCCACTCTCTCCTGACTGTAAATGAGAGAAGGAAGCATTTTGGACCATTTTTAATCACATCTGCATTTTGGCGGTGTAGTTGGAAGAAAATCGCCATCCATGCTTTCACTTTTTTGTCCTTTGAAGGTCCCTTGCAAGAAGTAACAAACATTTCAATGAGTCCTTCATTGTGGCACCCCATCTTTTCACAAAGTAACTTTGCAGACATGCATGTTCTCTTGCAGTGGGAATGGAAACAGTGTAGAAGAAAATCCTATGGAAAATTTACAGTTCAAGTTCCCAGGCATTTGCGTGAAGTGCCTCTCTGAGGCTATGTTTTTGAAATGGCCACTGCAGGTGAATGTATTAAAGATACTGTGCTTGTTGTTCATGATTCTTCATAACTTTTTTTTTTGATTCTTCATAACTTTCTCTAAATTCTTTTTTTTTTTTTAAGATTTTGTTTACTTATTTGGCAGAGGGAGACGCCGCCAGAGAGGGAACACAAGCAGGGGGAGTGGGAGAGGGAGAAGCAGGCTTCCCGCTGAGCAGGGAGCCGGGTGGTGCCGGGCTCAATCCCAGGATACTGGATTATGACCAGAGCGGAAGGCTGACGCTTAATGACTGAGCCACCCAGGCTTCCCACTTTCTCTCTCTATTCTTGTGTCTCTTCTCTATTCTTGTTAAAAGATCATAATTCAATTTTCATTCCTACTTTTAAGATCCACACATGCTGATCATCTTTGCTCAATTATAAAGCTTAAAATATCATGAATGACTACACTTCAGTCATTTTATGGAGCACCTATCATGTACCTGGCACTCAGAAATATAGGGATGAGATAACAGTCTCTGGCCTCCAGGAGGCGGACACACCAACCGAATTGAAAGGTACCTCCAAATTGTCGCACCCAAAACCCAGAGCTAGGACACGGGGTAGACCATGAAGACGTGATGCTAAGTGAAATAAGCTAGTCCCAGAAGGACAAATCTTGTACGACTCTGCTTACACAGGTATCTAGGCTAGTCATCTTCATAGAGATGGAAAGTAGAATCGTGGCTGTCAGGGACCATGTACCTTGCTTTATTTATCTTCATGCAGACATTATATTGTAAGTTGACTTGTCCATGGCCTATGTTCCTGTCCAACTCCAGGAGAGAACATACTGCTACATCCCCAGCATTTATTTTTTTTTAAGATTTTATTTATTTATTTGACAGAGAAAAAGAGAGATCACAAGTAGGCAGAGAGGCAGGCAGAGGGAAAGGAGGAAGCAGGCTCCCCGCTGAGCAGAGAGCCTGATGTGGGGCTCGATCCCAGGACCCTGCATCCCCAGCATTTAAATAGAGCCTGGCACATAATAGGCACATTCAATAGATGATGGCTATTTGAATGAGTAGATGAGACAGATTTCCTGATTTTCTAGCTATGAGGTCTTGGCTTGAAATGAGTAGCCCATACCACATTTGTGTAAGCCACAGAAGGCAGCTAGAGACTGTTTGACAAAGGCCACTGTGAGTCCAAGTGAGGCGCATTCTGGGCCTGCTCTAAAGCAAGAGGGGAATGGACAGTGGCTCTGGTCAAGGCCTCACAGAAATTTCCCTCAAAGAGAAAAAAATCACAATTTTTTAAGGAGACCCATATCCTCTCTAGTGCTCTCAAATGACATCCCACTTTTTCTCCCTAAATTCCTATTTACAAAGTTCCAGTTACCGCAAGGATCATGAAGCTAGGGTTTCCCCTCATTCTCATCCCCTATAAAACGAGATCATCTGCCCTTTCAGCTTTAAAAGGCCGTAAGAGGTAAGAGGTTCTGGAGAGAAAGTAGCTTGCTTCCTTTGAGGAGCGTTGAAGACAATTTCAACTTAATATTTCATCGTAGAAAGGGAGTTGTGGATGAGTGACTTTTTTTTTTAAGATTTTATTTATGTATTTATTTGACAGACACAGATCACAAGTAGGCAGAGAGGCAGGCAGAGAGAGAGAGGAGGAAGCAGGCTCCCCGCCAAGCAGAGAGCCAGACGCAGGACTCAATCCCAGGACCCTGAGATCATGACCCAAGCCAAAGGCAGAGGCTTTAACCCACTGAGCCACCCAGGCACACCGGATGAATGACTTTTAAAGGGTAAAAATGACTTGATTCACCTAGAATTGACAGCCAAGTGACTACTGACAAAGGAGCTCCCTAACGAGGTGTTTCTGGAACTGGTGGGGATGTGTAGACTGAGGCTATGGGAGAGGCTAGTGTGAAGCTTTGATCAGAGGGTAGGAAAGGTGCTTTGGAAGCCAACATCACAGCTGAAAATATAAAGAACAGCCAGGGAATAACACCCAAGAGGCTGGTTCCCCTGAGCTCTGCAAAGAAGACTCAGGGCACTGCTCACAGCAGCAGTGCTCACAGCAAGGGAGGGGCAGAAGGACAGCTCTTAAAGAGAGAAAGAGAGACTGAGAAGAAGAGATAAGCCTCAATAGATGACCTTGGAAATGCTTTCAAGGGGTGGGGAGCAAGAGTCTCTTTCTTGAACCTTTATTGTGGGCCGGACACCTTGCAGGTATATCTTCTTGAAGCCTCCTACCCACCTGATAGTTTGGTATTACTATTTTCACTTGGCAGATGAGGAAACTATTGTTCAGCTTGTGTAACTTGCCCAGCACCATGCAGCTGGCCAGTGGAGCAGGTAGGACTCAAACCCAGGACTGACCGATTCCCAAAGGACAGTCCAACTCTGGCAAATGGAAAGCAAATGGTAGAGCACCTTGTGTTTCTTGTTCTTAGCCTTATTCTGAGCCATAGACCTCTTCGAGGGCAGGAGTGTCTTCTGGGGACCCATGAACCTCCCCGAACTACTTGCATGTGTATGTTTCTGAAGAGAAGATCCATAGCTTTTGTTCGATTCTTTAAGGGTCTCTGCCCCCTCAAAAGATTTTGATCATTGCTTTAGGAGGTCCATGAACTCTCGTAACAGTGAAAGGAGTGCGGGGGAGAGGGGCAACAAAAACTCTTTTATCAAGAAACTAATCCAGGGAGTACCTCGGTGGCTCAGTGGGTTAAGCATCTGCCTTTGGCTCAAGTCATGATCCCAGAATCCTAGGATCGAGCCCCGAATCAGGCTCTCTGCTCAGCAGGGAGTCTGCTTCTGCCTCCTGCTCTGCCTATTTGTGCTCTCTCTCCCTGTGTCAAATAAATAAATAAAATCTTAGGAGGGAAAAAAAAAAAGGGAAACGGATTTAGGCTATGTAAATGACAAATGAGAAATGGGATGCCAGATAAATTGATAAAGTCTGCAAGGACATTACATATGTAAATGTCATCGGGATCCCTACCCTACTGGACGTTTGTCACATTTGCGGCCGCCCAGCATCTTTTTAACACCTTTCCGATATCTGGAGGCTTCTCATGTTGTGAAATGCTTCCCTTCCCCATTGTCCCTTGCTAATAGGGCACAGGCATGTACCGGGCTCTGCCCCCTCTCCCAGACAGGGACTCAGGTGGTACGGAACCGAGAGGGAAGGGGACTTGCTTTGTCTTGAGGGTGGGGCAGTAGATACGACAAGGTGTTTGAGGCCCAGGAATGGCAGTGGGACAACTGTAGCCTAATCACGTTGGCCGCAGCATCAGGGGTTTCCTCTTCAGACCAGTTCTGTAGTGTAGTTGGATATTGCTTTTGGAAGCTGAGCCCCAGCTGGGTCCTCCATAACCACTCCCCACGAAGCTGCCCCATTTGTTTGCAATAAACTCCTCTTCTGCTGAATCAGCGCAAGTCAGCGTCTGCTTCTTATAATTAAGACCCCGGAAAGATGTACTCTCATTTATGAAGAAAACATTATGAAGAAAACATTAAAATTACAAGGAGCCTGAGCCATTGGATTCACACATGCAAACAACTAGGCACCCATTCATCAGAGATTAAGACTCATTTTAGAAAAAGAGCGTCAAGAAAACAAATGCAATCTTTTTTTTCCTCCAGATTTCATTTAATTTCTGGTTAGTTCACATACAGTGCAATACTGGTTTCAGGAGTAGACATCAGTGGTCCATCACTTACATACAACACCCAGCGCTCATCCCAGCACCTAGGTGCCGCCTTAATCCCATCGCCCATCTAGCCTATCCCCCATCCACCTCCCTCCAGTAACCCTTAGTTTGTTCTCTATAAGTAAGAGTCTCTTATGGTTAGTTTCCCTTTCCTTCCCCCCTCCCATGTGTTCTTATTTCTTAAGTTACACATATGAGTGAAATCATATGGTATTTGTCTTTCTCTGATAGACTTATTTCACTTAGCATAATAATCTCTAGCTCTCTTGTTGCAAATGGCAATATTTCATTCTTTTTGATGGCTAAGTAATACTCCAGTGTGTGTGTGTGTGTGTGTGTTTTGTGTGTGTGTGTGTGTACACAGCACATCTTCTTTATCCATTCATTAGTCAATGGACAAAGAAATGCAATCTATACCTACCTATTGCTCACAATCTCACGCTGTGATTGATATATGTTATAGTTGCATGTTTTAAAGGGAAATGGGATTTTTTTAAGTTGAAACACTCTGCATCATGTCATCAGGGGACTATAAATGAAAACTATAATGAGATACTACCACACACCTGTTGGAATGGCCAAAATCCAAGCACTGACAACACCAAATGCTGAGAAAGATCTGGAGAAACAGAAACTCTCATCTATTGCTGGTGGGAATACAAAACAGTTACATCAGTTTGGAAGACAGTTTGGCAGTTTCTTACAAAACTAAACATACTGTAAGATGCAACAATCCTATCCCCTGGTATTTATCTTAAGAGTTAAAAGCTTATGTCTGTAAAAAACCTACACAGATGTTGATAGAAGCTTTATTCATCATTGCCCAAACTTGGAAGCTCCCAAGATGTCCTTCAGAGATGAAAGGATAAATCAACTGCAGTATGATGAAATATTATTCAGCAGTAAAAAAGAATGAGCTATCAAGGACAACAAGACATGGAGGAAACTTGAATGCATATTACTAAGTGAAAGAAGCTAATCTGAAAGACTACATACTGTATGATTACAAATATAGAACATTCTGCAACAGGCAAACTAGGGAGCCAGTAAAGAGATCAGTGGTTACCAGGGCTAGAGAGGGGAAGGAATGAATCAGCAAAGCCCAGAGGATTTTCAAGGCAGTGAAAAAATACTCTGTATGATATTATGATGATGGATACAAGTCATTCTACTGTAGTCCAAACCCATAGGATATCCAACATCAAAAGTGAACCTTAAGTTAAATTATGGACTTTGAGTGATTAAAATGTGTTAATGTAGGTTCATCCTTAGTAAAAAATGTACCATTCCAGTGGGGGATGTTGATAGTGGGCAAAGCTGTTTATATATGGGGGCAGAGAGTAGATGGGAAATCTCTGTCCCTTCCTCTCAATTTTGTGGCAAACCTAAAAGTACTCTACAAAAAAAAAAAAAAAAAATTAAAAAAAAAAAACAGCAGGGACACCCGGGTGGCTCAGTCAGTTAAGCTTTTGCCTTCGGCTCAGGCCATGATCCCAGGGTCCTGAGATCAGGTCCTCATCGGACTCCCTGCTCTGCCAGGAGTCTGCTTCTCCTTCTGCAGGCTGCTCTCCCTGATGTTCTCTCTCTCTCTCTGACAAATAAATAGATAAAATCTTAAAAAAAAATTTTAAAAGCAGCAAAATAAATAAAAAATAAAATAACAAATTATTCCATGACAAATATAGGCATCATCATTAGAAAAACATGGTAGGTTATGTATAATTTCAAGCAATAATATATGAGTTTCTGAAAATAAAAAGACACAACTTTTTAAAGTCCATTTGGCACAACAGCACCAACAAGAGGCATTTTGAGTGGTGTCTTCATGCTCTTCAAAGTGCTTTCATATAAATCATCCCATTTGATTTTAGCAGTAGACTCCAGGCTGGCATAGCCTAAAACAGCCATGACATTGCTACTGGAAGTGGATAGAAATGATAAAAGAGGAACTATTTTATAACTCAGCATTCTATTCTGGTCACAATAAAACAAAAGAAAACAGACATAGGGCATTCTTCTAAAATTCCAGTCTAGGTAGAAATAAAATTTTCAGAAAAATCAGGAAGAGACCACTTTTCAAAACGGCATCTTGAAGAATGATTGGAAAATATCAGAGTGAGTGGCTAATTTCATTAAAGAAAGAGAAGTGAATGGTAGGAATGTTATTCTTTAAAAATTAGAAGAAGGGCACCCAAGTGGCTCTTTCGGTTAAGCATCTGACTCTTGATTTCAGCTCAAGTCACCATCTCAGGGTCACAAGATTGAGCCCCACATTGGGTTCCCCATGGAGAGTGGAGTCTGCTTGAGATTTTCTCTCATTCTCCCTTTGACCCTGCCCACTCCCCGCCCCCGTGCTCTATGTCTCTAAAAAATGATAAATAAATAAACAAATCAACAAACAAATAAATATCACGAGAAATATAATCATTGACCAGTAATTAAGGACTAGGTGAGAACTAAATGATTAAGTGGTTGGATGCGACGTTGAGAATGGGGGCAAACCCACCAATGAATACTACAGATCCATGGGTGTGTTAATAGACCCTGCTATTGGTGCAAGTCATGGCTTACATTCGCTTCTCCACTGGCCCAGAGAGTGGCTGACTCACAGACACAGGAGCTGTGATGATGAGCTGGGATCTTCCCACCCCCAACTAGTCCTTCAGTGTCATGGACTGATCTTTGCCCCAACCCCTATTTTAGCCCAAATATACCGGGAGAGTGGTGGTTCTCCCCTCAGTCAAATGCAGAAAAGATTTAGAGAATAAAGGTCGGGTCAACCCTGGAAAAGCTGGACTTCCTCGAACTAATCCTTGTTCTTTAGGACCTAGGTCATGAGGGGGGAGCCCTTGTGAATGGGCTTCCCATCTGCCATGTGAGGACACAACGAGAAGATGGCCAGCTATGAACCAAGAAGTCTTCTCTCATGCATGACACCCAATCTGCCGCCACCTTGATCTTGGATTTCCAGCCTCCAGAACTGTGCGAAATAAATTTTTGTTGTTTATCTATTGCCCAGTTTATGGTATTTTTATTATAGCAGCCTGAAAGGACTAGGACAATCACTCTGTTGACTCCTCCTTTCTAACCCTAAAGCCACAATCCCAGCTCCTGACCTGAATATTGTAATGACTTTCTTGTTTCCACTCTTTTTCTTCTTTAAGATCAAAGACACATCCCCTGTTAATTTCTTCCAGCATCATTCCCCTAGGCAGACTTAACTGTGCCTCATTTGTGTTCCCAAAACACCATTAGGCACTTATCACCCAGCATTGTGGTTATTTATGACACATCTGCCCCTCTCTTGAAGGCAAGACTAGTGACATCCATCTTTGTGTCCCCAAAGAATATGCAGTCACAGTTATTCATGAAACAGGAAGCTATGCAGCAGGGCGGTTATGAAGGGAGTTTCAGAGGCCTAGATTCAAATCCCAACTCTGCTCTTTACTCAGCTGTGACTTTGGGCAAGTCACCTCACCTTCCTAATCCTTCCATTCTTCAACAAAAGCAAGGCAACTAAATTCCCTGCCTCGTGGGACCGTTGGCAGGATTGAGGAAGACTGTCGCAGGGTTTGCCTCAATAAATGCTAGCTACCGATATTAACAAATTCTTGCTGAACTAAACTGGGTCTACCCTGTACATTAGTGTCCAGTTACCCTCTTGACATTGTCACTTTCATCAAATCACTCCCCTGATCAAAATCCTCCAGGGGCTTGCTCAGTTTGACTCCTTAGCTTTAGGAGGTATTGATTATTGATATAGGAGGTATTATTTATTGATTTAAATAAACATGTTTATTATTAAGTATTTTTTTAAGAGAATTTATTATTTGAGAGAGAGAGCAGGAGCTGGGGGAGAGGCAGAGGAAGAAAGCCCCGAAGCGGCTCGATCCCAGGATCCCAGGATCATGACCTGAGCCGAAGGCAGAAGCTTAACCGACTGAGCCACCCAGGCATCCCTGTTTAAATGTTTTTTTGTTTTTTTTTTTAAGCACTGTTTTTGTAAAGCTTGTTTCATAATTAGGAGTTGATCACAGGAAGATCACTCTCTGGGAATTCACCTTTCAGGGAGGCATTCTGAGAACCTACCTGTAACTCCGTGGTTCCCACCCCCGGGTGCATGTTAAAACTGCCTGGGGAGTTTTTAAAGCATACCAGAGCACATCCAACCCCCAGAAATTCCAGTCTAATTGGTCTGGGGTGTGGCCGGACACTGGGATTTTCTTCCAAGCTCCCAACTGGGTCTAATATGCAGCCACTGTGCAGTGGCACCCTTGTCACGAGTGCTTTGTCACACCCGGGAGAACCTTCGTGCGAACTCACCTGCAGCCCCACGGCTCTGCGGCTCTTGCTTTTCAGCCGGCTCTTCCGGTTCCCAATTTGCCTGGTAGAGGCCCCGGGCTCACCGGTTCCTGCCCTGAAGGCTTCGTCAAGAAGGACCTTCTGAGGCAAACGAGCCTTGTCTCCAAATCAGGGCACAAACACTCCTGACTCACCCTCATAACTTCCTGGACTCTTGATCTAGTTTACCCTTTCCTGATAACAGCCTGGCTGGAGAACCAGTTTCTGACCTACGGTGACCTACTCTCCCCTTGGCTGGGGCTGGAATCTCCTGTTCTCTGGGCTCCTCCCTGGTCTCAAACTAGCAGGAGTTGATTACTTCTTTGGCTCTTAGGGCTTGGCCTCCTGATTTTCACCTCGGTAGCCTCTAGCCTTCTGAGCTTTTACAGTCTTAGCTCTCATTTTGCTTGTTCTAAACCCATCCCAGGCCCCAGCCCCAGCCCCAGTCTCAGCCATCGGTGCATTTGCGGCGGCCAGATTTCACTTACTTTTCTGTTAGAGAACTGGGTGTTGAGCGGAACCTTGAACAACCAGGAAGAGAGAGGTCTGGAAGTAGTTAATCCAGAGAAAGGGAGGAGGGCAATATGGGAGGTGGCCCAGCACAATTTATATTTGAGCATGTGTTAGGATCCTGAGGGTAACACACAGGGTATTCCAATGGACTGTGCAAAAATCACAGTCCTTGAGGTGCCTACATGGCTCAGTTGGTTAATAAGCGTCTGCCTTTGACTCAGGTCATGATCTCAGGGTCCTGGGATAGGGCCCTGCATGGAGCTCCGTGCACAGTGGGGAGTCTGCTTCTCCCTATGCCTCTCCTCCTGGCTTGTGCTCCCTCGCTCTCTCTCTCTCTCTCTCCCTCTCTCTCGTTTACTCTCTTTCAAATAAATAAGTAAAATCTTTGAAAAAACAAAGACAAAACCAAACCAAACAAAAAGTCGCAATCCTTTCCATCTAAATAGCATGCTTTCCACTCCTTATATATTTCCTCCTCCAGCTTTGCTTTCCTCCTTTTTAGCACACAAAACACGTGGGGCACAAGTAGGAAATCCAAATTTCTCTTACCGTGGAGAGCAAAATGAGATTTCAGAATCCATTTGACCCACTGCAGAGTGGCAAAGAAAGTGACAGGTGACCAGGATCTAACATTTGTACGGGTCCTCTAAGGAGTGTCTGCATCGTTAATCTAGAAGGGCCCTGCTCTTTAATTAAAGCCCCCGCGGTAGAGTTGGATCACACAGGCCTAAGCCCCAAGTCCCATTTTAGGAGAAGGGGTGTTGCGACTCACATCAGATCACTTCTGGCACCTACATTCCTTCCGCAGTTGTCAGCTGAGGGCAATCTATCTCACAAATCTATCTGGGATGACGTCTCAAGGGGTTCTTTAACTTAAAACTTGACAGCAACTGAAAGATTTATTAAGAATAAAGGAATCCACACTATGGAATGAGAACTGTGTATGATTTGCTCTATAGTTAGCTTAAATATGACTATTTAGATTATAACTATAAATAATACAGAGTAGTGTTTTGATATTAATTCTTTCTCTACATCTTGGTTAAATTCAAATTTCTTCGCCATCGCCTATTTTTTTTATGGTTTATTTCATTATCGGCATATCCCATGCCAGCCCGTAATGAAAAAAGTCCTTTCCTTCCATAACGGCCCTTATGACTAATTCCAGAAAATTCACATTCATGGTTGGCAATCGCTCAGCCTTCAGACAGTATTAAAACATTTTATCTGATTATTTTTTTACATCATCATGTAAATGTTCCAGAAAAGGTCTGAAGGATAATCACATCAATTGTCTGCCTCTTCTATGAAAGAAACAATGGCCTCAAGTCTGAGGAAGGGAGCTTGTGAATGAAAACCAGCTTGAATTTATGAAAAATGTATCCCAAGCAGCTGAGTGAAGTGACCTGATGGGTAGGGAACCCCCTTGGTATTGTTTGATTGTACCTCGGATGAAAGCTATCAAAATTCTGTTTTAACCTTTTCATCTTGACAGTGGCTAATCAAGAAGTCTGGTCATACCTTAAAATTGCTCCAATTTCATTATAGTACAGATAAGTTTGCTTTCTCATTTTTTTTTCTTTGAGAGAGAGAGAGAGACAGAGAGAGCATGGGGCGGGGCAGAGGGAGAGGAAGAGGGAAAGGGAGAGAGAATCCCAAGCAGGCTCTGTGTGCAGTGTGGAGCCCAACTCAGGGCTTAATCCCACAATCCTGAGATCATGACCTGAGCTGAAATCAAGAGTTGGATGCTTAACTGATTGAACCACAGAGATGCCCCTGTTTTCTTATTTTAATAGCACTTTTTGGTCATTAAAATATGTAATTCAAAAATACGAAATACTTAAATGTTACAGAAGCAAAAAAGTCAGAAAAAATTTATTTTTGATTACAGAAAATTGGAAAAATATGAAAAGCATAGTAAATAATTAATATTAGCCATAATCTCCTCAACTAAAAACTAACATTCTGGCGTATTTCTTGTTTTTCTTTTTCATTTAATGTATAGATATATATGTGGGTATAAATGCATATTTTAGGTAAAAATGGGATCATCCCATAAACTGCTTATAAAAATTATTGTTAGAATTTATCTTCCCTTGCCATTAAATATTCTCCAAAAATGTGAATTTCAATGTTACATGTAATACTGCATCCCAGTGTAAAAACAAAATCACAGTTTATCTATTTCCCTATTGTTGAAAGCTTAAACTATTTTCGGTTTTTTAATATTGTGGATAAAACCCAACGGATTATCCATAATCATAAATGTTTATTTATGACCTCTTCGAATTACTTCCTTAAGATAAACTTCCTAGAAGTAGGAGGTATAAACATGCTTAAGGCTCTTAAAATTCATGTGTAAGTTGCTCTCTTCAGAGAAGTTGCACCAATGTATACTTCCCACCAGAAATGTCCAAAAGTAGTATTTTCACAGGAACTGTATCCCACTCCGCACTCCCCCCCCATCCCCCGCCCCACATCCCCATGGCTTTGGCACTGAAATTTAACACTGAAAGTTCCACATTCCAGGAAACCCCTCTACAGGTCCCAGTTTTCTGATGGGTGTGGAAGGCTGGGGGAAAGTTACAAAACACCTACTGTTGCTAACACATACGGGCTGAAAACACTGCTTTTAGTGTCAGATGGATACGGCCTCGATTAGCCATCCTCCATGGTCACCAGCTGCGGAAGCTGGCTGCCATGACTTTTCGTTCCTGGTGATCACCAGCCTCATTCAATTTAAGTGTGTAACTCGGAGCGCCTTGTAACGGTGAGGCTTAACAGTGTGTCTTTGTCTCTGTGGATTCACTGTTGGGCTTTGTTTGTATTGAGAATTTGTACTGAGTGCTAGTTTAATTTTTAACATTGTCAATGATTGTGATCATGTTTTCTAAGAATTCAGATAATACCAACACCAGCGTGACCCAGACATCACTGAAAATGAAGGCTAAACAACTGTGTCATTTTACTGACAGACAAAAGGACTCAAGGATGTGATTGGGAAGGGAAGTAACCAAAACAGAGCATACTATGCCTGGGCAGTAAACGGTCTGCTGTCAGGCATGGGGGAGACGATGTGAATGTATGAATCTCAAAAGCCTGGGGTAAGATGGGCTTGTTCTCCTAAATCAATCAAAAGTTTGCTTGTTTATTTATTTATTTTTTGTTTCTCCAAAAGGCACCAATGCTTAGTGGAAAGGAGTGGCCATTGATTTCGTGTGACCATACCCCACTAAGGAGCGCACATTTTCACAACATTCCTTTGATTGCTCTTTGTCTCAGGGAAGTCACATTTTCTGATTCCAGGGTTAAAATAAAACCAGAGCATCCTGGTGCACCTGGCTGGCTCAATTGGTGGAGCATGGGTCCCTTAATCTCATGGTTGTGAGTTCAAGCCCCATGTTGGGTGCAGAGATCACATTGAATGAATGAATGAATGAATTTTTAAAATAAAGTGTCCTGTGGGAGAACAGGAGAATGAAAGAGGAAATTTTGATAACAGGTGCATTGGCTTCTTGCCGTGTAGAGCTGATTACGGTAGAGCTTACCAACCATTATGCTTTCTAGTGTATCAAATGATGAGTTTAATCATGGCAACAATAGTGATAATAAAAGGGATCAAGATATGCCCCCTCAATATATGCCATGTTGGCGTACCATTTCGAGCTGGAGTCACTTGAGAAATAGCAGAGGCAAAAAATGCTTTCTGCCCTCTCCCATCTGCCCCAGAGCACTGTATAAATTTTCCCTGGAGAAAGGTGCCCCCCCCCGCCTCCAGCTCCATAGCTTGTGTCAGGATGAGAAGAACACTTGTAGCCTCAGAAATAGGGAGCTGACACTGAGAAAGGTTTGCATAAACAGACCTTACTAAAATAACCATTATCTTCCATGAGTTCCCCCATATATTTCCTAGCTACTTCCCTGTGTTTCATCATCCCTTGAAACCCAAACCTCCTTTCCTTTGTTAAACTGGTATAGAAGCCCCCAAGTCTAACTGCTTCTTTGAGTTTCAGTTCTTTTCTATGAATTCCTATGCATATAAATTTTAAATAAAAATTGTACCTTTTCTCCTATCAATTGGTCTCTTGTCAGTTTAATTCACAGGCCCCAGCTACTGAACTAGGAGGATATAAGAAAACTTTTTCCTCCCTGAACAAATATGTTCCACTTCTTAGGTACTTTGATAGGGAAAAAAAGGAATTCCAAGTCATCTTCTCAATTTCTATGAAGACTTTAATGAAACTGCAGAAACAGAAAACAGAAGACTGTGAATGTATTATCCAACTACAAACTAGACCATGCTTATATATCTGCGTATTTGGCAGACAGTCCAAAACATAAACTTTTGGCAAATTCCATTCAGTCTGTACATTTCTTACCAAGGACAATGAGAAAAGATCTTTCCTGCTAAGTGTTTTGCATACTTGGTGCACCACATTGCTAAAGAGGAAGGTGATTTGCTCACCCGTGATATTGAGATTTTCATTAGAAAGCTTAGGTCATTTTTCAGTCTCCTGAAAATTGCAGAATAAGTTCATGAGATATAGGACTTTATAAAAAGGGAAGGAGTTAGCCTTCTGAGACATGGGCTTATAGAATGGCTTGCTTTGGAGTGTTCACAAATGACGAGCATTTTATTATTTTTTTAGATTTTATTTATTCACTTGAGAGAGCGAGAGAACCTGAGCCAGAGCACAAACAGGGAAGAGGCAGAGGGAGAAGCAGGTTCCCTGCTGAGCAGAGAGCCTGAAGCAGGACTCGATCCCAGGACCCTGAGATCCTGACCTGAGCCAAAGACAGACACTTAACCAACTGAGTCACCCAGGCGCTCCGTAAGTGATGACCATTTTAGACATGAATGGTCCATAAGATGAATATACAGCCACAAAGGACATTACTGGGAAACAGTTATTCTGCCAAAACAAGCCTGTAGATACAAAGAGGATGAACATTTTTGGAGAGCTGGATACAAATTCCTACACGTCTAAACCCTGCTAAAACTAGTAAGTAAAATCCCAACTATTCCGTGCTGAAATGCTTTGTTGAGAGGTTAGTAGCTTGTCTCCATCACAGTGGACTGACCCAGGAATTAGTGTAATGTGGGCTTGGTAAGAGCAGCTCTGTAAGTCAACCTGGCTTTCACATTTGAGTATATTTATTCTATCACTACCCAAAAGAAAAGGAGCCTCTAAGTTATTATCAAAGGAAACAGAAAGGGTAAAAAAATCCAACAGCATTATGGGAGAGAAGGAAATATCTTTGTTCTTTTTTATTAAATATAAGTTAAGGTTTGTTCAATTAGTCCTATTGTATTTACACTCCCCTTTTGGAAAGTACTACATCTGTGTATCTTAAACACGTACAGTAATAGGGATTACAAAACGTAAGCAGCCAATAAAGAGTTAAAAAAAAGTTAAAGCTCTGTATCAGAATCAGAATTGAAAAGAGAGAATGGAAAGAAACATGATTAAAATACCATATTTTGGGGGGCAACCGTTGGCTCAGTCGTTTGAGCATGCTATTCTTGGTAACGGGGTTATGGGTTCAAGCCCCACGTTTCGTATAAAGCTTACTTAAAAAAAGAAAAATCTTTAGGGGCACCTTGGGGGCTCAGTCATTGGTGCCTGACTCTTGATTTCGGCTCAGGTTGTGATCTCAGCGTCCTTGCGTCCTGCCCATGCTCAGCAAGGAGTCTGCGTTTCTCCTTCTCACTCCCTCTCCTTGTGCCCCTCCCCCCACTCATGCAAATGACACACTCCCACTCTTTTTAAAATACATAAATAAGTCTTTTTAAAAAATCTTAAGAACATCATATTTTTTTTGCATATCACTTTTAATTTTGTCTTGTTATTAATTACACAAGTTGCCCTTGCTCACTAGTCTCATTGTGGTTTTATTTAAATGGCATTTATGTAACAGATAAGTAAACAATACAAAATAATATATAGCTTTAGATTAACACTCATTTTACATACTTTTATGTTAAAATAACAACACATATGTCTAGTTATTTATTATACATTCTACTATTATTAATTTTTTGTCCGGTATGATTGTGTCCTGGGTTGGCTCTCTAAAAAGATGGTCACTTTACCAACCTTACGTCACCAAAAACCAGGCATTAACTTTTTGTTAAAAGTTTGCCAGTTTGTTAGAAAGAAAAATGTGTCCTTGTCAAATGTGCATTTCTTTAATATGAAGGAGACTGAACATTTTTCACATGTTCATTATTTACCTTTTTCCTTTGGAAATGGCCTGTTTTACTTTTGTCAAAATTTCTGTTGGTCTTAACATTTAAAAAAAAACTTTCTATTGGCCTCTTTCTTTTTCTTTTTGACTTATAAGCCTTCTTTAGGACTGTGATTCTACATCTATTAGAATTGCCACACTTCCCAGTTTATAGTTTGGTCTTTCCATTTCCTGGTGACATGTTGGGGCATTCTTTAGAAATCGTTGTTTCTCCAACTACTGGCTTTTATTTTTCCCTTAAAGAAGCAGCTCTCTGGAGGGTGAAGGGTTAGGGCTCTGGCACAGCACCGAGCCCCCTGCACCTAGAAAGACCTGGAACAAGTTTCTCGACACTTGTGCTGTTACCGAGGACTTCCTTCTTTGAGATCAGCTAACTATTCATTTTCACTTTTCTCTAGTTTTTCGTGTTTTTACTTGTAAGCCTTTGATCTGTCTGGAATTTATCTTGGTGACTGAGGGCTACATCGTTCTAGGTTTTGAGGGAGGTTTTTCGTTCCTCCCATAGAGGATGTGGCAGCGAGAGAATTCTGTAGCTGTCCCTGCTCCGATCTGGGGCTTGCTCAGCTGGCCCTGAGTCACACTGTGGCATTGGGCGGGTTTTGGAGTTCCTGGCTTTCTTGTGGGTAGAATAGCTTCCAGATTGGGTCCCAGCTGAAAAAAGTCTCCCTGGGTGACAAAGAAAAATGAACTCTGTGATACTTCCTAATACAGAGCCCCCAGGCTACAGCTGTCTTGGGTTTCTCTTTAACCACTTCGTGCCTGGTGTGTGGAAGATTAAAACCATGAGTGGCTTCCATCCTAGCCTGGGTCGTTTTCCCTGCTCTTGTCTTCCCTCCAGTATCAGGATTTGGGTGCCCCACCCTCATGCTTCCTGCTGAGGCGACACCTTTGAGATCTGAATCTGGGGTGACTCAGAATGGTCCTCTCTCGCCAGTGACACTTTGGTCTCCACCCCACCCACTTGCAGCTGCAACCTCCCTGGGAAAACAGGATCTTAATCACCTGGCCAGTATCAAAGGTGGAAGCCTATGGATAATTCCTTCCATTGTAACAGCATATTTATCTTCAAATAAATTATAGGCTTCTGGAAATGTAGAGCCCACCATACTCATTTTTTGCTTCCTTATCGGGCGAGCACTTGATTACACATGCAATCAAATATGGGTGAGATTGAATTATATTTGATAAAAAAAATCAATAATGAACAAAGGTAGGAGAGTGTCTTTGATGGCAAAGATTCGTCCCAGGGTATATTGCTAGGAGATGAATGTTCTTCCTGGAAATCCAGGATTTCCCAGAGGAGGTTTTTGTTCCTTCTCTAGATAGCCCCCTTTGTGAAAAAAAAGTCAATTGCTTCCCTTAGGCTAGGAGCCCTGGACCAAATAGTTTACCTCCAGCTTGCCCTAAGCTTTCTTCTGTGGTTTCAAAAAACCCCTTTAAATTCTAAATGGGATTTGTTGATGAGCTGTGGAAACCTCTGAGTTTAAAGGAGCTTTAAAGGAGCGGACCACTGCAACCCTAGATCTGACTAATCTAATCCCTTAGGTGGTACAGTGGGTCCCCAAGCAGGCCGTGTTTGTACTGCAGCCTATGAATATTTTATAGATGTCCTTTTGTGCTCACTTACGGGGCCTGATCTGTACAATATGCCTTGAATAATATCAAAGGAATACCCTCTTCTGACCTCTGTCCCTAAATGATTTATGAACTAGGCTTGTTGCAGATATATTATTGATGTCATTAAGAGATGCTTTTCAACAAAAGGGGAAGGAAGTTTATGTTTGTATACCTCGCAAACACTTTGGGGTTAGCGTGAAATCTGTATGTTTTGGAAGAGCATTCACTTCTGGATCTTCAGAGTTTGGGAGGAATTGAAATTTCTTCAATTAAAAGAGCCAAGGGATGTCCTAAGGATCTTCCATCCCCAGGTTCATTTATTTCTGGAATTTCTTGTCACTCTAGAATAGAAGTCAAAATAATTCACTTAAAGCCCTTCTCTTGTCTTGTGGCTCTTCCACCTCCGTTTCTTTCAATTGGAACAGATCAGTCGCCTGGTATCTGTCACATGGGCTGTGCACTCCTTGCTCTGAGCAATACCCAGCATGAGAAGACATCATTCCTGCTCCTGAGTTCTCAGTCCTGTTGGAGAAGACAGGACCTATATCCATTATTGACGTTGGCTTGTAACCCGATACTAATACAGTATAATGCTAGAAAGTTTCCAGAAGGGAAATAGTAATGTGTGTAGGATTTAGTGAAAGATGACTTGGAGGAGAAAATAGGTTAGCTGCCACCTGGCAGGGGGAGAGCATCATGGAGTGAGAGAAACCAAAGCAAGCACGCAGGATAATAGCGACTATACCAACTGGGGAGAGAGCAGTAAGCGGTGAGGGGGGGTGAGGAATACCACCTTCCATAAAAAAGTAAACCCCATGGCTGTGAGGGGGCCTGAAGACAGGGCTCTCCTAGAGCAGACCCCATGATCTCAAATCTGTATACTTCTGATTTGACTCTTGTGGTCTTTTCCCAGTCCCTATCACACTTACCACATTGGCCTCAGAGGTAGACTTCTTCCCTTTTAAAGGTCTGTCAAAAAGCCCCTTCTTTTGCTTCCCCTTAGCATAGGTCAGATACACAGAAGTTTAAGAAAGGTTTACTAAACGCAAAGAAAGAATAGAAAGGAAACCAATACACGGATAATTAAGTTTACAACGTACCTCGCTCTCTGGGATCCTAGACCCTCTCTCATTTCAAATGAGATCCCAGGGAAAGAGGGCCTTACCTGGGGCTACCCTACCTACTACATTTCAGATGATGTCTTATTTATTTATTTATTTATTTATCAGAGAGAGAGAGAGAGATAGAGAGAGAGTAAAAACAGGGTGAGCAGCAGGCAGAGGGAGAAGCAGGGAGCCGTTGAGCAGGGAGCCCAAAGTGGGGCTCAATCCAAGGACCCTGGGATCATGACCTGAGCTGAAGGCAGATGCTTAACACACTGAGCCACCCATGTGCCCTCCATATAAACTTTTTGCAAGTGATGTCTTTGCGGTACTCTTTGATGCAGACCTGAGTGTCTTGCATTTACCTTCTTTCTTTCATGCTTATTTTCTCCACTTCTGAGCTGCCTGTTCCATCTCCTGGCTCCTCCTGCCACATCCCCTCTCCCAAACCCCAGAACTGCCTGGAGTATCCTTAGTTTTGCCTTCTGTGTGATCTCCCAGGCCCAGCATACTGAATCTGCCCCCTTTAGAGGACATTGTCTTTTTTTTTTTTTTTTTTT
>PISX010020166.1:0-35000 GCA_004024625.1 Mellivora capensis | reverse complement strand
TCTTCTAGGCTCAGTGTATTTAATCCCTATAAAACCAATGAGGTAGGTAGTACCTATTAAGACCTCCCTTTAACAGACAACAAAACTGAAACAGTTTAGATAATTCTGCAAGAGAGTGAATGGATAAGGCAGAATCTGAACTCGGGCAGTTTGACCCCGAAGTACATGTAATCAGTAAACTGCACTGCAGTGGTTAATAACAACTGAACTTTGGTGACGTTTTTATACTTGTTACTATCCTCTTAAATCCCTCCCAGCATAGTTAGATGGAAACAGTAATCAGTGACTGCTCTAATGATGACTTGTAAATAATTTAAAATTAACCATAAATTATGCCATGATGCTTTTATATGGCCCATTCGGAGAAAAGCTTGGCCGGCTGGTCCCATAGGTACAGCCAGGTAGTGACTCCAAATACAGGCTAGCACAGGAGGAAAGAAACTCTACAGTCTCAGCCTTGAAAATTCAAACCTATAAAATGACAGCCCATATAATATGAAATTATGGAAGAGAAGTATTCAGCACAAATAAAGAAATGGCAGAAATACCTAAAGAGATAATTTCTTACAAAACCTACATGGGACACAGAGAACTCCTCTCGAAGAGTGCATGTGACAGCAGAGTTTAAGCTGGATTTAGCTCATCGACCCATTTGGGATTACAGTATAAATTCTGAAACTATTCTAACGAGAACACCTTTCCTTTTTCATCATTGGTTGAGAAAGCCAACAAGAAGCCTTCTCTGACCTTCAAATGCCCTGCTTTTTGATTATCCAGAGGAGGAACTATAAAATTAATTTTAGTGAGGAAAAAAACTAAAAATGCTGGGGGAAACTGTTACCGTCACCTCCTGGCATTCTGCCATTAGAAATAAAGCTCTCTCTACAAAATTTTCTAAGTTCAAGAAAAAATACCGCTTATAATGCACTTTTCTGTCTTTTGACATCTGGACCAAGATTTTGTAAGATCTATGTTTGTGGTCTTGATTTTTAGGAAACATTTTAAAAGTCCTACTGATAATGTCTGCAGGGCTAACACATTCTGGAAAATGTTACTCTGTGTACCACCTGCAAGGTGGGCAAAACCATCAAAACTAGGGTTTTGGCTTTGAAAGTGGCACCCCATGTTCTTTCCAGGCATATCTAACCATCACCTTTTATAACAGTGAGAACCTGCCACATTTCAGGAAACATCTAAGACTAAATTCTGGAAACTTCTGGTCACAGTACAAACTTAGTTTCTTTGATGAGAACTTAGAGAAAGTTCTTCAAACAACAGAAAACTGGTAACATTTTAAAAAATAATAATACTTACCTTTGAGTATTTCTGTAACTCAGCATCATCTGCAATCTGTGTATCCAAAGTAGCAACCTAAATTTACAAGGAAAAAAAAAAAAAAACTCCAATATTTGTAAATGCATAACTTTATTTCTTCTTAGGTTTTCTGAAAAAAGATCTGTAAACCCTATATATCAATAATACCATCTGATCTGCATTCTCATCTTTTTCTGATATTTCTGAAATCAGGAAGAAAAACACAGAATGCAGAATGTCAAAGAAATTTTTGTTGTTGTTACCATTTTCTAGAGCAATCTCTTCCCCCTAAATTACTTGGTTGAACCAGAAGGGAATGGGCAAAACACATACGCTATTTTTAAAAATCCATGACCCTTAAAATTTTAATAATCCTCTGTTATAAGGAGTCCATAAAAATTTTATTCTTTTAGCAAAGCCAAGAGCATAATCATTTTCACTTTTAAATTCAGGCCTTAAAATGAAGTTTGCAAGGTCAGTAAAGTGAGATGAGTTTGGAAAAACTGAAGCATCTGACTTTCCACAGCAAACTCCATCATTTCCCTGGGAAACATAGCTGGCAAGGACACAAACAGAAAGACCTGGCCTGGTGAGCAGCTCATGGAATATACTTAAAGCTCTTAATCCTGGCCTATAACTATTGTTCTAAGCCTCAGTGGTAGAGATCCACAGAAGTGAATTCCTAGCAAGCAAAATACTTTACTGATGATGTGCATCTGTAAGTTAATAAAGTAGGGTGTATCTGGAGGGAGGGGATAAATTAAACAACGATCCAACTAAAGCTTCTAGAAGTACTGCATTTCACGTAAGTAGATTCTAGAAGAAAAATGAAATCAGAAGCATCAGAGTACATGAGGGCATGCATGCATTTATTTATCTTGCCTGGTTTCTCCTTTCTGCTCCACATCCCTCAAGACAGCAAGAACCCTTAATGAATAAGTTGTCACTTTCAATTCCCAACCTCAAATTCTGTCTCTTCTTTCTCACCATTATGTTATGCTCTCACTGTGTGATGAAATTTGGAGAAGTAGTTATGAGGATAAAATTTTAACTAAAAAGAGCCCATCACAAAACTGTCCCACGGATATATACTGGGACACCAAATTGCTTTATATATCAAACCACTACGAATAGTAGAAAAAGTTATTTGCTAAGGTGATAGATAGCCTAATGACAAAACAGCATTTAAAATCTATGAGGTAAAGAAGCAGCAGTTCATGAGGACCAAAAGCAAGTATGAAATTAAAAGAATAGAGTACGGAAAGTTTTAACTCATCTTAATGATGCTGGAAATTTCCTGACAATAGATAGTGGTTGCATGTTCTGAACCAAGAAAAGGGGAAAAAAAATCTCCAACCAGCCAACAAGCACTAATGATAAACATATGGGAGACAACATGAATGACAATAGAAATTTAATAGAATATTTTATTACTAATGCATTTAGTGAACACCATAGACACTTTTCCAAGCACAGCTTTCTGCTTTCACATGGATTCATAGGGGGAAGTGTAATCAATCCCTTACTCGATGAATCTAATAACAGGTGAAAGGAAGTCTAATGGACCACTGGTGCTATAAACTTATACCTAACCTAAATTACTTCCTGTTCTCCCTAATACATTTGATAATCATTCTTTCATTTTTCTCATAAAACTGTAAGATTCTTTGTGAAACACAGGACTAATATCCACAGCCCTTTCAGTGTACAATAAAACAAACAGATCATAAAAGCAATCATAAAAATGCCAGCAATTTTAAGCAGCTGATACAGGTTATAAATTTAAAGGCAAGTCTTCCAAAATTCTTCTGCCTACTGTTGACTTAAATGTTTTCAACATGAACCGAGTGTCTGCTAATTATAACTGAAACTTGTGTACAGTCCTTAATTGTTCTTACAGCTTAAAATGTTTAAAGAGGAGGAAAAAAATCAATTGATCCTCTAGGGAAGAAAGGCAGGAGGAAAAATAAAGGCAAGCTGGCTAAACTAGGACTCTCCAATTCTTTAAACTGCAATGTTAGGAGCTTGACATGCAATGAGACATGAATGTTTTTTATTACAATATTTTAACATACCATTACTTCATAATCCGGGCCCAAGAGGTTTTCCCATCTAGATTTCAGCTCATTTTCTGGAGAGTCTGGGACCTTTTCTAGAGTTTAAAAAAAAAGAAAAAAAAATGAAGCTACTATGAGCCAAACTTAACTACTAAATTCCTCAATAATAGCACAGTTCCAGTAAGTAAAAAGGAAATGAATAAAAAGGAAAATGCATTAACTTGGGTCTACCAGGTAAAGTAAATTAGAGGTGACTTATAAGACTAACGTAAAATGTTAAGGCTAAATTGTGACCAAATTCTGAAGGGGCTTTCATTAAGGACAATTTCAAAGGGAAGAGGAACTTATGAGTTAGAAATGAAATTTGAAATATGCCCACTTTATATGTAAACATTCTGAAGTTTACAAGTAAAATACATCTGGCTTTGCTTTACAATATGTTAAGACAAACAAGGGCTTAATTTAAATGTTAATCACTTCAAAGTAATACCTTCCACTCACCCACAGAAAAAGTAAAAACTTATCAAGACATCTTTACCATCAACTGGGCATATGAACACAATCCAATCAGACTTCTCATCTGGGTAGATATAAAACCATGTCTGGTTTAATTCAACCAAGGAGATACAAGAGCTTTAACATACTAGAAACTCTGTGTACTTTGGTGTCATGTAGTTACTTGGTTATACCTTCGTGACTCTTCAGTATAATATTGCTTCTGCAGACATAAGATAACATTGCAGAACTAAGACAGATTTTATAAGTGCTCTGCCTATCCTCCTTTATGGTCTTAGCCAGAAGCTCAGGATACAGTTGCTAGTCTGAATAACGCCTAATAGGCAAAAGTTGAAGTACTAAAAATACAATTTCAACTTATATCCATAGCAGTAGCAGAAAATAAACAAACCTTCACCTTCTTTTCTGTAAGTTAAAGAAAAACTCTTTCAATTTTGTCACAAGATTAAACAAGTCACAGAACACTCCAACTGACATAACCATCTGTCTAAAATCAAACATAACTTGCAACATCAGCTCTTTCAGTCTGCAGCATGGACAGCTCATCTTGGATGCATATAATGCTTAATTACATAACGCAAATCATCAAGTAAAGGCTAACCTCAGAATTCAGAGACCAAGACTAATAAACACCAAAGAGCTTAACTCACTAGATGTTATCGATGCGAAAACAAGGATATTCGTAAAAGAATATCCATAAAATAACTGTATCAACAGACATGCTAGTTTACATGTAGGGTATAACTAACCAAAGATCTTATTAAAAGCAAAATATCACTTATGTGGGCTCTGTACCTTTGTGCCTATCTATTGTTGTCAACAATAAATAGGCACAATTTCCAGAAGAAATTACATTATGACGGCATGGATGGAACTGGAGGGTATTGTGCTGAGCAAAATAAGTCAGAGAAAGATAATTATCATATGATCTCTCTGATATGAGGAATTTGAGAGGCAGGGCAGGGGGTTGTGGGGGGTAGGAAGGGAAAAAAATGAAACAAGATGGGACCAGGGAGGGAGACAAACCATAAGAGAGTTTTTTTTTTTTTAAAGATTTTATTTATTTGACAGAGAGAGATCACAAGTAGGCAGAGAGGCAGGCAGAGAGAGAGAAGGAAGCAGGCTCTCCACTGAGCAGAGAGCCCAATGCGGGGCTCGATCCCAAGACCCTGAGATCATGACCTGAGCCAAAGGCAGGTGGCCCCATAAGAGACTCTTAATCTCAGGAAACAAACGAAGGATTGCTGGGGGAGTTCAGGGGGTATAGGGTGGCTAGGTGATGGACATTGGGGAGGGTATGTGTTATGGTAAGTGCTGTGAATTGTGTAAGACTGACGATTCACAGACCTGTACCCCCAAAGCAAATAATACATTAAATGTTAATTTAAGAAAAAAAGAAAGAAGGGGCGCCTGGGTGGCCCAGTGGGTTAAGCCTCTGCCTTCGGCTCAGGTCATGATCCCAGGGTCCTGGGATTGAGCCCCACATTGGGCTCTCTGCTTAGCAGAGAGCCTGTTTCCCTGCTCTCTCTGCCTGCCTCTCGGCCTACTTGTGATCTCTCTTTCTGTGTCAAATAAATAAATAAAATCTTTAAAAAAAAAATATTTTGTGATCTCTCTTAAAAAAAAAAAAAAGAAAGAAAGAAAGAAAGAAAGAAAGATATTACGTTATGAGTTCTACCATCATTGCTAAATTTCTTCCGTGCAGCAATTTCTTATCCGGTAAGCTAATTTGCAATGTTTGGGTTGAATTGTAACCTTAAAAACATGATATTTAAAGATGACATTTCATACACATGTATAAAACAATGGTATCGCACCTACGGTTCTCTTAACTATTTCATCTTTCATTTGTACAATGGAAGTACAGATAGTCACAAGTTTTAAAGCATAGCACAAAGTTAAGTACCAGAGGAAAAAGACTATTTTCACAGCCCAATAAATCCTGAGCTACACGAAGTGACTTAAAAATGAATCGTATGATGATCCGAAACAATTATTCAAATGGCAATGAAGGGGAGCAGAATATGCCACCCCAAAATATGCCATATTAGCATGTAGAATATTTTGAACTAAAGGCAATCAAGACCAAGCAGACTCAGGAAAAACTTTTATCTCTCCCTTAACTATCCAGAAGAATTTAGATAGGAGGCCTATACCAGAAAGAACTATTATTAGAACTTTTTTATCTGAAAGACCTATTGGCATAGCAGAGCAAACTTTTAATTACCAAACATTTGCTTTTCTTACCATGCTGTGAATTACCCTCTTCATCTTTGAAGCCCCAGGCCTCCATCCCATTCCTTAATTTAGAATGGAATATGAGGCTCAACTGCCCAACTTACTCTTGGGTCTCCTATTTTTATAGGGCTTCCATACTTATGAAATTTGTTTTCTCCTATTAATCTGTTTTATATCAATTTAATTATTAGACCAGTCAAAGAACCTAGAGGGGAAGAAGGGAAAGTTTTTCTGCCCCTATAGCAAAAAAAAACAGCTAATTTTTTAGCAGTTCAACGACCTTGGTCTTACTGTCAAGATGAAATTATACATATTCATGAAGAAAAAAATGCAATGAGATTGATCCAAAAAGAGCAGATAAAAGTGTCTGAAAATATTTCTAACTTCAGAATATACTTGATTTTCACACAACAGTTCCATGAAAATCTATCTGGGTTCACTTGAATTTAAACAGCAAGGATCTAACGACAATCCACTTGGGTCAAAAAGAATAAGGTAAATTTCCAAATTATAGGAAATTTTTTAACTTGAGTGAGGGGTTACTCCTCCCTTCAGGTAATACTTTCCTGAGATAAGACAATCAAAGCCAAAACTTCCCTGGAAGAGGATGGTGTTAAGTATCCCATTTCATTTAACTGTCAAGGCTTTCCAGAGCACCTCTGTGCAGAGAATTGGGTGAGACTGCTATTCCAAATGCTTCCAGAACAGAGTCAACTATGTAGCCAAGTATCAGAGTACAAAGTGAAAGGACAAAGTTGCACATAAATTAAAAAGATTAAAATATAAGTATACAGGAATCTGACAACGTGATAAAACATGTAAATATGTATATGTTATAAATTATTATGGTAAAAGGAAATACTGCTATATGTATACAGATAGCTAGATATCTATAGCTATATCAATGATAACACATGTTCACATATGCACTAATTAAAAGTGCTGACAAGATTAAAAAAATAGTTAACACATACTAATAAAAATGCATGCAAAATTAATTAAACAAAGATTAGGCAGTAACATGCTTAGTCCCCAACTGCCACAAGTGTTAAGATGTTGATATTAAGAATATCCTATTTTGGGGTGCCTGGATGGCTCAGTGGGTTAAAGCCTCTGCTTTCAGTTTGGTCATGATCCCGGGGTCCTGGGATCCAGCCCCGCATCGGGCTCTCTGCTCAGCGGGGAGCCTGCTTCCTCCTCTCCTGATTCCTCCTCTCTCTCTCTGCCTGCCTCTCTGCCTACTTGTGATCTCTGTCAAACAAATAAATAAAAATCTTAAAAAAAAAAAAAAAAAGAATATCCTATTTTGGGGCACCTGGAAGGCTCAATTAAGTGTCTGCCTTTGGCTCAGGTTATGATCACAAGGTCCTGGGATCAAGTTCCAAGTAGGGCTCCTTGCTCAGTGGGCAACCTCCTTCTCCCTCTGCCTGCTGCTCCCTGCGCTTGTGTCAAATAAGTAAAATCTTAAAAAAAAAAGAAAAGAAAATCTTATTTTGGGGGGCACTCAGGTGGCTCAGTCAGTTAAGCATCTGCCTGGTCGTGGGATGAGCCCCATGTCTGCTCCCTTCTCAGCGGGGAGTCTGCTTCTTCCTCTCCCCCTGCCCCTGTCCCTGCCCATGCGCTCGCTTGCTCTCTCACTCAAATAAATAAATCTTTAAAAAAAAAAAAAGAATATCCTATTTCATATCTTTAAAATGCTTCTAAAATTTCTCACGTTAAATTAAATATAAAGAGAGAAAACGGTAAACAGATGAGAAAGTCAAATCATTTTGTTTGGCACTGAATGCTCTGTGCTTACCTAATTTTTCTATGCCTTGCATGTTGTCATTTTTCAGATTACCCATTCTTTCTTCAGTTTCCTCATCCCCACCATCCAGATCAGTTTCCATTTCCACTGTTCCAGTGAGGTAGCGGGCTGGTGTTTCCGATGGCTCTACAGCAGTTCCTAAAGTAAGAATTGCTAATTTGAATCACTAGCAGCTGAAGAGCGTATTTAAGTGAGGTTATTCCAGTCCTGTTCACAACCTCATTACAAACATCTTAGGTAAATTACATATATGATTCCTTTATTGAAAAGGATAAGGAACCAGGCAATGGGAAGGTACGATCAAGGTCTAGTTGTTGACAAAGAAGAAGTAAATACTTTTCCACAAAGCCTTGGAAAAGAAAAAGAACACTGAGGTCTTACACTCTTGTGGTTGTGGTGGGTAAGGAGCAAGATAGGCAAAATAAGCCCATCCCAGTGCTCTGGGTTCTCCTAGGTTTTGGCACAACATCACAATTAGTTAAAAAAAATAATAATAACTCTACAGAGGTTACTTTATGAATTGGAAGGGAACTGGAGAGAATTCTCCTGTTTGCAGTGTTTCCTCCTTAGCTAAACTGAGCTAAGTAAAGCTTTCAATCTCAAGCATGCAAGTCATTACGTATCTCTTAAATACAAGAAAGGCTGAACATGAGTCATTTTAGGTTATTTTTATTTTTTCTAATTTTTTAAAAAAGATTTTTATTTATTTATTTGACAGAGAGAAAGAGTGACAGCAAGAGAGGGAACATAAGCAGGGAAAGCGAGAGAGGGAGAAACAGGCTCTGCTGAACAGGGAGCCCGATGCAGGATTCCTTCCCAGGATCACGACCTGAGCTGAAGGTAGACACTTAACCAACTGAGCCACCCAGGCTCCCCATTTTAAGTCATTTTTAAATGATCACCCATGATGTACAAAGTATTCCTACCAAAAATATTTAACCTGGATCTAAGGCTTTATATTTAGCTTCTCACAGGAAATGTAGTGGATAGAGGAACAAGCTAAATTACACCACAAGGACCATTAAATTCAGTATGTAGTATTCTAGTGACTAATGGACAAATCCCTTTACAAAAAGTCTGTGCCACAGAGGCAAGGGTGGGGAATTCTTCTAGATTAATGCAGGTAACAAGTCCAATGTGTGATTAAATCTTGGTTTTTGTGAGGTTTTTCCTTCAAAGAGGGGAAAGTAGGAAAAGAAGCTGCAAAAGACATTTGGGGGCAATGTGTTAAGTATCTGACATTAGGGAATTACTATTAATTGTTTTGGTATGATAATGATATTTTTATTATAATATTTTCATTTTTAGAAACTACAGATTTAAGTATGTAGGACTAAAGTACCATGAAGTCTACTACTCACTCTTAAATGATTACGGAAAAAGAGAAATAGATGAAACAAATATGGCAAAATATTAACAGCTGAATCTAAATGGTGGGTTTGTAGGTATCTATTATATTATTTTTCAATTTTTCTGTATGTTTAAAAATTTTTACAATACTGTTAACCCATGAACAATCGGGGGACTAGGGGTACTTCCCCTCCCCATGCAACTGAAAACCCACATAAAACTTCTGAATCCCCCCAAATATAACTACTAATAGGGTACTGTTGACTAGAAGCCTTACTGATTGTGTAGTCAACATAATTTGTATATTATGTGTATTATATACTGTATTCTTACAATAAAGCTAGAGAAAAGAAAATGTTATTAAGAAAATACTAAGAAAATACATTTACAGAAAATACAGTACAGTACTGTATTTGACAAAAATCCATGTATGAGTGGACAGTTCAAACCTGTGCTATTCAAGGGTCAACTATAAAAAGTTGAAAAATATAACTGGTTAAAAGTTATGATCTTGGGCGGGGTGCCTGGGTGGCTCAGTGGGTTAAAGCCTCTGCCTTCGGCTCAGGTCATGATCCCAGGGTCCTGGGATCGAGCCCCGCATTGGGCTCTCTGCTCAGCAAGCAGCCTGCTTTCCTTCCTGCCTATCTACTTGTGATCTCTCTCTGTCGAATAAATAAATAAATAAAATCTTAAAAAAAAAAATTATGATCTTGGGACGCTTGGGTGGCCCAGTCAGTTAAGTGACCAAATTTTGATTTCCACTGGAGTTGTGATCTTGGAGTCCTGGGATCAAGTCGCATGTGGGCCTCCTCACTCAACAGGGCATCTGCTTCTCTCCCTCTCTCTCTCTGCTCTTCCCGTTTCCCCCAATAGGTGCTTGGGCTTTCCCACACACTCTCTCCCAAATAGATAAATCTTTAAAAATAAATAAATATTATAAAAAAAAAAAAAACTTTTTAAGTTCCTATGATCTTAACATGACATTTTTAACCACACCTAAAATTTCTTAGATCATTAATCCATTGACACACAGGAAAAGCACAGCCTAGTTCTAGCCAAAGTAATGTGCCCAGAAGCTGCTAGTATCCCTGGGGAAAATAGTTACATACCAAGTTTACAGTACAGAGCAATACAGGATGTAATTGTATGCTACAAGTAGTATACAAACTGGTACACAAATAAGATATACAAGACATACGAACAGTAGGAGTGTAGAGGAGAAAAAGACTTTAGAATGGTAGAGGAAGGTATTGTGCAAGAGCTAGAAGTGCGGTTTGCTTACATAGAACAGACAAATGCTGGCTCTGGAAGACAGGCAAAAATGTTGTTATGTGGGGCGGGAAACCCAGGCATCACCATTTGCCTACATTACAGTGGCTGCACATAAAGCAGGTGATTGCTACAAGGTGTGATAAATGCTACAGTAGAACACTCTTCCAAGGGTGCTAGTAAAGCCCACAGGAAGGACCTCTCAACCATGGAAGGAAGACGTGCAAATTTAGAGTCAAAATTTATCCCAACATAAATTTAAAATGGAGGCATGTGCAGGAAAGAACTGCTAATTCGCAGATGACATACTTTATTTGATACAGTAGACTGAAGCCAAGGGCTCTATCAGAGCTATTAAAAACCATTATGTTGATATAAATATTTATGTAAACCTTTTAAGGTCAATATAGCATTTGTACAATTTGTACTATTTAGGCAATTTTTAATTTCATATATATGACACAGTTGACAGGGCATCTGTCTTTCAGCAGCAAAATTTCCACTATCACATAAAACTTAAAAAATTCCAATTTAAATATAAATCAATATAGGTTGAAAGCAAGGCTTCCAGGCTTATTACATCTTCAAGAGAGATGGGGGGAAAAATGTATTCCTCTTTTGACAAATTCTAATGGAATGATTTCTTACTCACTAGTTCTATAACTAGTCATTCATTTTAAAAGGAATTTGTTTTCAGGATTGCCAAATTTTTTTGATCTACACATTATTAATAACTTGGCAATTAAAAAAACTGGCATGCATACAATTATATATTTGTTCTATAATGAAAATTTTCTATTCCTTAATCAAAATAACAAATATTTCACAAATAAAAATGTCCTTAACAAAAATCCAGGTTTTATTTTTCCCCTCTGTATTTCAAAGAATAAATCAGGAGACATTAGAATCAAATATATTGTTAGAAGTCATTTGAAATCTGAAGTGTGCAAAATGTCAAAAGCATTAGACAAATGAGAGTCCCTAGAACAAAATGTGCCAAAGCTTTATTATTCAAATATAACAAATGAAATTTAGAAGCTTTTTGGAAAAATTATTTCCGTCTCCATTTAGAACAGCTCGCAGAGCTTAATGCATGTCAGGGTTCATGTTCTAACATTTGGACAGACACCTCATAATAGGCAAAGGAAAACTCTTCTTCAGTACACAAATGAGCTGATTCATTTCTCCATCACTGCATTACAAAAGATGGGCAGTTACTCCTTCCCAGACTCACAGAACAACTTCCATAAGTAGGCTATTCCTCCAAGCCCAGACTTGGTGGTGGGAAGAGGGACAGCGGCATAAGCTACCTGGGTCTGAAGGCCATTCAAGTGGAGAAGCAGATGAAGACGCCTCCCTTCGAACCCTTCGAACTAGGGTTAGATGTACTACTTGGCCTGCATTCCGTAATACTTCAACAACATCCTGGTTGGCAAAACCCTGAATATCCACACCATCCACCTAAAACATTAAGAGATACATTACACAGAGGTTTCAAGTTAGCCGCTGTTTTTAATTCTGGCAAGGCAGAATAAAATTAGGCCTCTATCCCCTGCAAAATCCCAAGATATTTCCTAAGCCAAGAGTGATGAGAGATGCCTCCTTAGATGGATCTGAAGGACAAAGATTCAAATGACAGCAACAAACATTTATCTCTATGTAAACCACGAAATTAAATGTATGTGTCTATGTAAGTGTGTGTGTTTATGCTTCAAAAATATTATTCAAATAAACTTTAAAGTTTGACAAATTTCTACTAAATGGAGAAAGACCAGCCTGAATGGACAAAAGATAATTACAATATTCTCCAATATATAAAATACCTCAAATCTGTATGTACTTAAAACTACTTACTGTTAGTAGAAAAATTACTTTCATGGAGAGATGAAAAGAGCTGGTTAATGGCCTACTAAAATGCATATAAAATGAGTGAGTTTACAGAACACAGAGGTGCTTGAAAGTCTTTTTTAGGAGACTGCTAGAACACCCTTTCAGGGTGTATGTGTGTTTCCCCCCCCACTACCAATTGTGTGTGTGTGTGTGTGTGTATATTCCGCCCCCCCCACCGCCCCCGCCACCAATATGACTAGTGACTCCTTCCTTCACCCGCGGTAAAAAACAAAAGCAAACAAAAAAACAAATTTAGGACCTTAAGAGCCAAATCAATGAGATTTCACTGATTAAAACATTATGAGATCAGGGTCACCTATGTGGCTGAGTGGGTTAAGTCTCTGCCTTCGGCTCAGGTCATGATCTCAGGGTCCTGGGATTGAGCCCCACATTGGGGTCTCTGCTCACCAGGGAACCTGCTTCCCCCTCCTCCTCTACCTGCCTCTCTGCCTACTTGTGATCTCTCTGTCAAATAAATAAATGAAAACCTAAAAAAAAAATAAATAATTAATTTTAAAAAAAGTGGCTGGACCATTTGAAAAAAAAAATTACAAGATTATATGAAGCCATTCTCGTCTCATACACACTACCATCAAGATAACTCCTTTACGGGATGCCTGGATGGCTCGGTTGGTTGGGCTGCTGCCTTTGGCCTGGGTCGTGATCCCAGGGTCCTGGGATCAGAGTCCCTCATTAGGCTCCTTGCTCAGCAGGGAGCCTGCTTTTCTTTCTGCCTCTGCTGCCATTCTGCCTGCTTGTGCTCTCTCTCTCTCTCTCTGATAGATAAATAAATAAATAAATAAATGAAATCTTTAAAAAAAAAAAAAAAGGTAACTTCTTTCCCCTGACTTGATTCAATGCTAAAACAAAGGGCAGGTACTTACAGCAACTATTTTGTCATTCACTTGAATTTGGCCGTTGTGGTAAGCAGCACTGCCAGGTATTATACTTTTCACATAAATCCCGGAAGCCTCCCCTGAGATGCACAGAAACATATGGAAAAAGGAAGAAAGCTCTAATTAGACCTTGATTGCCAAATTCATATCAAGAGGTTAATTAGCTACAGGGGCTGATGCGAGGCTTGATAAACACTATTTTGAACACAAGCAGAGAAATTGATGGATTATTTCAAACTGTCACCATCACAAATGACCCGAATTTGAAATGATGTGACTGATGACTATTTCTGGAAAAATAATCAGTAATGGAAGTTTGATGAAATGCACTCTACTGTAAGCTGGAATTCAGAAAGCCCAGGCGGTCTCATCCTCTTCTCTTGGGCTGTCCCCTTTCTTCCTGCTGCCTTGGAGACTTATCACTTTTCACCGGCACTAAGACAAGAGTCTCCTACCTGGTCTTCCCTGCCTACATTTAGTTCGCTGCTCATGTTAGCTTCCCAGACTTTCCCAGAAAAGTACACACAGTGTTTAAAAAAAAAAAGAAAAAAGAAAAGAAAGAAAGAATTTCAGCAACATTAAATAATCTTCACATTATAAAATATTTAAATACAAATGGCTAAATAAAAATTACAACTATATAAAAAGTATACAGGCCTATGGGCAAAGACTAGAAGAGAAACTGGAAAATGAAAAACCGTAACTCTGGATGATTTTATTGTTTTATTCTTTTATTTCATATGAACTTATAATACTGTCCATAGAAGAAAACCAAACATCAATGAATTCCTATTGCCTACATAATAAAATGTAAATTTCACAGAATCATATTCAAAGACCTCCATAATCTGCGGAAAACTTTACTTATCTTCCAATTGCCATCCCTCCAAGGTAAAAGTTCACAGACACAAGACTCTCGATATTTCACCAAAACGCTAAGTATTGTCGTGATGTTATCCCTTCTCTTATTCATTTTTTCTTCCTATAAAACTCATCCTTTCTACCAAAATCCTTTTTCATGCCTAGCACAAATGCTTCTTTGTGAATTCTTTATTTCTTTCTGTTAAATTTAATCTTTCACCTGCCATATGATGATAGTTTGCTTATAGCTCTGATAAGACACATATTTCATTTATCCTTAAACAATTAAGTCATTTACACATTTCTTCCTCTGACTAGAGTTTTCTTATATTTGTTTTTCTATCCCTTTCAGAACCAAGCAAAGTAACCCTCTCAAAAATCCAATGAATAGAACAAGGCAAAAATTACTCCAAAAGACTGCATGTCAAATAGCAAACTGAATTTTTAACTGTTCTAGTTTTTGGATTTACCATTTCCTTCCTCTCCCAAAGTCCCCAAAACTTCTTTTGAGAGTAAAGAAGTAAGATGACTCTCCATTCAGTAACATAAATATCAAATTTTCTCAATTTTCTATCAGTTATTTACCTTCATTTTACTTGGTGTATATACTATATTGCTAGGTTTACAAGAATACTCCAAAAACTTAATATAATAAAGGTTCATAAGCCATAAGTTTAGGAACTAAGCCATCATTTCTCTAACCTGACAGCATATTAAGAGCTATTCAATATAGCTTTTTTTCCTCAACATTATTTTACAATCCATACTTAGCTCTTTTGGAATTCATTTAAATTCTGAACGTAATAAAGGTGGCACTTAGAAAAATCTAAAGGTTTGAAAACAGTTATTTCATTAGGCTAAAATAGCACAAGGTGGTCTGACATGAATTTCATTCAGGACTTTGAATACATTAGCACTCTTAATCTTTCCACCTGCTGTAAGTATGCAAAATAATAATTTTTTTAAAATTAACTTTCTAATCTAGCTATCTTTTTTAAAGATTCTATTTATTTGACAGAGCGATCACAAGTGGGCAGAGAGACAGGCAGAGAGAGAGGGGGAAGCAGGCTCCCTGCTGAGCAGAGAGCCCAATGTGGGGCTCGATCCTAGGACCCTGAGATCCTGACCTGAGCCAAAGGCAGAGGCTTAAGCCACTGAGCCACCCAGGCGCCCCTAATCTTACTATTTTTAAAAACTAGAACATTTCATAACTCTGAATTCATGTTACTAGCAAATATTTATCCAAAAGGTTTATTTTTCCTTACTCTAATTATTGTCTTATAATAATAGAGTAACTCTTAACAATAAAAGTTACCAAAGCTTTGCATGTAGGAGTTAAGGGAGTATTATTCAGAGATACTTGGGCCATGTATGTATTCTCACAATAGAATCCCTTTACATGACAGGAAAATAATTCTAATTAGAGAATTTGTTTTATATATTTTTTAGTAATTATAATAATACTTATTAACATTCATAATAAGAAATATATACAGTAGGGGTGCCTGGGTGGCTCAGTGGTTAAGCATCTGCCTTCGGCTCAGGTCATGATCCTAAGGCCCTGGGATCGAGCCCCGCATCGGGCTCCCTGCTCAGCGGGAGGCCTGTTTCTCCTTCTCCCCCTCTCCCTGCTTGTGTTCCCTCTCTCACTGTCTCTCTCTGTCAAATAATAAATAAAATCTTAAAAAATATATATATATACAGTAATCCTTTTATATTATCACATCTAAAATGGCATAATATGTAACAGTCACAATATTTAAAGTGTATCTTAGAAAAAGAGAAGACACAATTCAAATTTTACACATTGAGTTGGATAATTAAATCCTTTTGTTAATGATAATCAAGTCAGCTATAAAACTCCTGAGATAAAACTAATTCCCTAGTCACGGAAAAGTAACTGGCTGCCACTATAGATACATGGTTTTACTGTTCAGTATTGAAATTAAAATTTGCAGATATTTAATTTTACTACCTAGAAACCTTAACATCCTTTACAATTATTTCCAAATATAAAATAGAAATGATTCATTTACCTGTATGAGCAGTTCCAATATAGCCAACAATTCTAATCCCAAGACTCTGTCCATCTTTTTTAATGAGTTCAACATCATAAGTTTCAAAAAGAGAACTGTCCTAAAAGGAAAAAACAATTGTAAGTATACATAATATTTAGTTCCGTAACTGTGTGTAGTCAATTTGTGCATGGTTTGTCAAGTATTTTTTTAGAACTTGTGGCAGAATCTTAAGATGGTCCCAGGACTTTTGATTCCTAGTGCTATTCCTTTGTTTATGTTCCAGGATATGGCAAAAGGGAGATTATCCAGGGGCATCTAATCTGATTGGGGGCCTTTCTTTTTTTTTTTTTTTTAATTTATTTATTTGAGAGAGAGACGGTGAGAGAGAGCATGATCGAGGAGAAGGTCAGAGGGAGAAGCAGACTCCTCATGGAGTTGGGAGCCCGATGTGGGACTTGATCCCGGGACTCCAGGATCATGACCTGAGCTGAAGGCAGTCGCTTAACCAACTGAGCCACCCAGGCGCCCCTGATTGGGGGCCTTTCAAAAGCAGAGTTTTCTGGCTGGCAGCAGAGAAAGAAGTGAAAATGAAACATAAAGACTGGACCTGTGGGTTGAAGATGAGGGGGTCTCGTGAGACCTGGGGGACTGGGGAACTGAAGGAACTGGGAGACAGCCGTAGCTGACAGGAAAGAGCCTTCAGTCCTACAGCTACAAGGAACAGTATTCAGCCAACAACTCAAATGAGATTAGAAATGGACTGTCTCTTGCCCAAAAAAAAGACAGAAATGGATTTTCCCCAGAGCATCCAGGTAAGAGTCCAGCCAGCCCTTAATTTTGGCCATACCCACCCAAGCCCACCCAGACTTCCCACCTACACAACTGTGAACTAACAAAGCCTGCTCTTTTAAGCCACGAAGTTTGTGATTTTTTTTTTTTTTTTTGAGAGAGACACAGAGACAGAGAGAGAGAATGCATGAGACACAGGGCTTGATCCATGACCCTGAGACCATGACCTGAGCGAAAATCAAGAGTCAGATGCTTAACCAACTGAGCCACCCAGGTGGTGCCCCTTGTGATAACTGGTTATACAACAATAGAAAACTAATACAGCCACTTAGAAAAAACTCAGGATAAATTTTTACCTTAAAAAAAAAAAGTAAAGAAAAATTTAGAAACAGATGGTAAGAATTACTATGAATAATAATTATTGGGAGCAAAAAATATCAAACTAAAACTTAATTTCATTACTTGCCTTCTAATTTAAAATATTTCTTTAAAAGAATAAAGTGTCTAAAAACATGATTCAAAACACTAACATTAGAAAGGAAATATCTGATTGCATCAAATTCTATTTTTTTTTAAAGATTTTATTTATTTATTTGACAAATACAGATCACAAGTAGGCAGAGCAGCAGGCAGAGAGAGAGGGGGAAGCAGGCTCCCCGCTGAGCAGAGAGCCTGATGTGGGGCTCGATCCCAGGACCCTGGGATCATGACCTGAGCCAAAGGCAGAGGCTTTAACCCACTGAGCCACCCAGGCGCCCCAACATCAAATTCTTATTTAACACACAGTTACATTGGTCCCCACTACTGAACTGAAGACTCTGGAAAGCTAGAGTAATGGAGGGGAAGAGAGTGGCTGTAACCAGTTTGGAGAGGAAAGCAAATGATGTTAAGACCTCTGACAGAAAATTTCCATTCACAAGGTTCCAAAAAGGAAGACACAAACAACCTTCTAGACAAGCCCCTCGAATCCACATGAACAATGGTATCCCACCCCTTTCCACCCAAGTCACTTCTCCTTTCTTCTTCCCCCGGCCTCTCCTTTTAAAAACTATTTCTTTCCTTTCGCTTTATTAACCCTTGATTCAGAGCCTGTGAAATTACTGGAAAGATCTTGGAATGAACCAGAAAGATCTGAATTCAAATCCGAGCTTGGCAACTGACTTCTTTTATTTTTTGAGATCAGCACCTGAGCTGACTGAGATCAAGAGTCGGATGCCTAACTGACTGAACCACCAGGTGCCCCTCACTCTATGACCTTTAAACGAGTAATTTGGACTTGAGTTCCTTCATTTAATATGATCTTATCTTGATGAAAGGATAGGCCTATCTTGCAGAATTCCTGTGAGGATTTCAGATGACCTAGACAATTCTAAGTGTTTTTGATAATACTAATTTTTTAAATTTTTGTTTTGATTTTGATTTTTTATTTTTCAAAAATTTTTTTGATTTTTCAACAATTTTGATTTTTGTTATGTTATTATATGTTATGTTATTATGTTATGTTATTATTATATATATTGTTATATTATTATTATTATTATTATAAATATTATCAATTCCCTTTGTTCATTCTGTTCATATCTAATTCATACATTGACCAGTATTGAGTTTCCCTTCCAACATGTGGATGTCTCCTCACCACTCTCATGAAATAGAAATGGCAAGTATTGGGGTGCCTAGATGGCTTGGTCGGTAGAGCATGCAACTCTCAATCTTAGGGTCATGAGTTGAAGCCCCACATTGGGAGTAGAGCTTACTTTAAAATAAATAAATAAGGGGCACCTGGGTGGCTCAGTGGGTTAAGCCTCTGCCTTCCGCTCAGGTCATGATCTCAGTGTCCTGGGATCAAGCCCTGAACTGGGCTCTCTGCTCGGCGGGGAGCCTGTTTCCCCCTCTCTCTCTGTCTGCCTCTTTGCCTACTTGGATCTCTCTCTGTCAAATAAAAAAATAAAATCTTTTAAATAAATAAAATTTTTAAGAGGCTTTCTTTAAAAAAAAAAGGAATGGCAAATATTATTATTTTCCAATTTATAAATGAGTAGCTGAATTTCAGGGAGTTTGGATGACTTAATGCTGAGAAACAGCAAAAAACAAAATCAAACTTGTGTGATGTCTCTCAGCTGGGTTCTCCTCTGCTGCCCTGGTGAGCACTGAGGCACTACTCCCACCCACGTGGCACTTGAGTCAAAGGCACTTCTAATCTTACAGAGTCTCATACCCAGCACATAAAGAGAAAGAATAGTTTGTATACTCACAGCACTAGGGCTCTTGTGAGCTACAGCAGGCAGGGCAACAGGTAAGGCTGCAGGGGTAGGAGGGGTTAGGGAAACTGCACCCACAGGCGCTCTTGCAACAAGCATGCGGACTGAGTTTCCACAGTTCCTTAGCACTTGCGCAACTTGCTCGCTGGTCATTCCCTGCACATCTGTGCCACTGATCTTCAAGATGTGGTCCCCTGTCTGGAGTCTTCCATCCTTTAGTTGAAGAACAAAACAAAATTATTCCAAGAAATCAATGATCAAACTTCACTGGCTAATAACCAATTCCCTGGACTTTGAGTTCTGATAGAACAGCTGACAGAGAAGCCATCTATAATATGCTACAAACAATGTAATAGTTTTAATGAATGCTGAACTGGCAACAGGGAAAAGGAAATCTTTGGGGGAAAAAAAAAGATGGGGTGGAGGATGTGCTCAAAAGAAGAAGAGTAACCAGAATTCTAATATGGCCATTGGCGTGAGGGCATCATTTCATGCCTAATGGCCTAGACCCAGGGTATTCATGACCACAAAGGTTAGGAAGAGATCAGAAAACCCTGGGCCTCAAGAAGGGAAGGAGGTTGGATCCGAGGCCTCTGGCATCAAGCTAGGAACTCTGAAGGCCAACAAATTCAGTGGCTCTTTTGAGGACCAGCAAGATGTCAGTGTGGCTGGAAAGGATAACCAAAGAGGAGAGTAATCAGGAGGAAATAGGAGCATCAGCTGGAGCTCAGCAGTACAGAGCATTTGTTCTGAGCTGGGGGGAAGGGAAATCATGAAGCATTCTGAACAGAGAAGGGACATTATCTGACATGCTTTTACCAAGATCTCTCAAGCTTCTGTGCTGAAAACAGACTACAGGATGGGAAGCAACAGAAGCAGAGATACCAGTAAGGAGGCTAAACCAACAATCCAGAAAAGATATCAATAGCCTTTGGACTGGGTTAGCAGTTGGTGTGCTGAGAAGGAGACTCTAGATGGATTCTCAGTGACCTCTCAACAGGCTCTACTAACAGCTTCTACATGAGGTGTGACGGGAAAAAACTCCTAAGTTTTTACCCCAAGCAACTGGAGAGACAGAGCTGCTTATTAATTGAGAAAAAGAGCACTACTGAGGAATGGATGGGTGGGAAGAGAAATCAGGAGTCTAGTTTTAGAGATATCCAGTCGGAGATCCTATTAGACATGCAAGTGGAGATGTCAACTATGCAGCTGGATATACAGATCTGGAGTTCAGGAGGGAGGTCCAGACCACATATTTAAATTTAGGAGTCATTAGCATATATAACATATTTGAAGTCAGGATTCTGGGAGAATTTAGAGAAAGGATACATCATGTTCCATTTCTTAAGCTGGGGATATGTACCTGGTTATTATTATTATTATTATTTAAAATGTTTTATTTCTTAAACTAAGTGATACATACAGTGGTGGTTACCGTCATTTTTTAAAAATCTGCACAGCCATTACACATACTCTTTTATATGCACTTTTAAAGGTGTATATTTCATACCCAAAAAAATTTTTAAACAATTTATCAAAAAGTACATCAGGTCAAAATGTTTAGCATTTCTATTCTACATCCATTTGTCAAATTCTTGAAACAGCAGATCCATCTGCGTTTTGTTTCATCAGAAATTCTGAAAAAAAATTAAAAAAAAGAAATTCTGAATACTCTTTACTTACCTTTACTATATTAGAGTTACCAAGATGTAAACATAGCTGGCTACAAAAGATTACACCTGCCTAGCACTCTACAGGTCGAAAATCACTTTTCACATATCATCTCACTTAGAGAGGGACAACTTTAAAATGAGTAAATGGGATTCAGAAAGGTTGACTGACCTGACCAAGGTTGCAAAGCTAAGAAGCGAATCAAAGTTCAACCCAGTAAAAAACAAAAAATAAAAATAAATAAAAAGCCTTAAGACTAAAAAGTCTAGGGGTGCCTTGGTGGCTCAGTGGGTTAAAGCCTCTGCCTTCAGCTCAGGTCATGATTCCAGGGTCCTGGGATTAAGCCCCACATTGGGCTCTCTGCTCAACAGGGAGCCTGCTTCCTCCTCTCTCTCTGCCTGCCTCTCTGCCTACTTGTGATCTCTGTCAAATAAATAAATAAAATCTTAAAAAAAAAAAAAAAAAGACTAAAAAGTCTATTTTCCATCTTTCCTTTTCTCCAATTTTGCAGGACTCTGAATGAAGGAAGGTATGAGATCCAAATACTGAGTAAAAAGCTATGGGCTTTGTTGTGAAGTCTGCAGAAGGCCCTAGAAGCAACTGGAAGAGAAGAGGAGGAAAACAGAAAATGCAATTCAATTCAGAAACATCTGCAAAGACTCAGAGAAAAGACAGATACAAAGAGGAAGTAAGAATTGGTGGATTTCTCCTTTTAAGCACTGGTTATCTGATACTGTATCAATGCAACAACCTGAAATAAAACAAGTAACTACTCAAGAGAAAGTCGGGGATTGGGGCACCTGGGTGGCTCAGCTGGTTAAGCAGCTGCCTTCGGCTCAGGTCATGATGCTGGGGTCCTGAGATCGAGTCCTGCATAGGGCTTCCCACTCAGCGGGAAGACTGCTTCTCCCTCTCCCATTCTCCCTGCTTATGTACTCTCTCTTGCTGTGTGTCTGTCAAATAAATAAATATAATCTTAAAAAAAAAAAAAGAAGAAGAAGAAGGAGAAGAAGAAGAAGAAAAAGAAAGTCAGGGGTCATGATGAAAAACAGGGGTAAAGCTGCCTCTGTAAATCAAACCATTCAAAGAAGGGCCCGTCACCGTAAATACATATTTAGTCACTTCCTAGGCACTGTTTTTTTTCCTATTTTACCTCAATTCAATTTAAAATGGATAATTTGCATCTGTCACTGAAAGTCAAACATTTTCTTCTTTCAGAAAAACAGGTGTTCTAAGGTATTCATAAGTAGAAACACAATCATTAGCCAGATTGATAGGGTAGACACCAAAATGACAGCTACCTTGTTCAAGTCCAGCAGCCCCAAACACTGCATTTTACTGATATTTTTTGATCAACATTCTCCTTCCATAACCTGTCTACTGTGCAAGGAATTTAAAAGACATAGAGTTCTTTTTGTTCTTAAGGGAAATCATAAATCAATGATAGCCAATAAATAGCTAGGCTAAGATTCAAAGACATAGTGTGCTAATCAAACATTCAAATATAAAGTTTATCAACCCAAAGGTTTTTCCAAAAGAGAAAAACTATGCATATAGCCTAAGATAGTATGGAAGGCACATAAATTAAAACAGCTGATGTAATAGGGTACGCCACATTATAGTGAAAAGACTAAAAGTATCATTTAGTCACCTTTAAAAAAAAAAAAAGATAAAATACTTTAATCCAAGTTAGCAGGTAAGGCTAAAAAATATATTAGTTTGCATTTTAAATTCCCTGATAGGCAGGTGGATGATATTTTCAGTTCAAAAAAATATTTGATGGGCTCCTGGGTGGCTCAGTGGGGTAAAGCCTCTGCCTTCAGCTCAGGTCATGATCTCGGAGCCCCACAAGGGGGTCTCTGCTCAGTGGGAAGCCTGCCTCCCCCTCCTTCTCTCTGCCTGCCTCTCTGCCTACTTGTGATCTCTGTCAAATAAATAAATAAAATCTTAAAAAAAAACATATATAAGGGGCACCTAGCTGGCTCAGTGAGCAGAGCATGAGACTCTTGATGTAACAGTCATGAGTTCAACCCCCACACTGGTCATGGAGCCTACTTAAAAAAAAAGAAACAAAAAAAATTTTTTAAAGACATTTTAATAAATAAATAATAAACTATTAGAAAGCCTAAATAAATTTAAGTTTGAGCTACAAAATAAATCTAATTTGTCTCTTGGAAAACTAAAACACAGAAAATAAAATTATTATTAGTTTTGATTCCAGGCCAGTGCTATCATTGGTCTTTAATCAAAAGGCAACATAACATAGGCAGAAAACAGCAAATTTATAAAATAAACACTCCCTCAAAGAATTAAAGATACTACATCTAAAAACATCTATCCCACCCTCCTCAAATTCTCAAAGCCCTCATCAACTGGTTTTTAAGGATAAGAAAAAGATGTTTATAGACTCACTCAAAGCAAAATTTCTTGGGAATAATCAACTATTCAGTGGCCTCAAACTGGGCCTTGCTTATTCTAGACTGAAAAGTCCTCATAGTACACACGTCACTCCAGTCTCTGCTTGGTTACATTCCTTCCTATTATGAAAGACTACTAGATTGTTATCATGACTCATAATATAATTGCCTGATACCAAAAAGTCAATAATTCATGATAACTTTTGAATAGACTGCATTGTTATAGCTACCTTCCAGGGAAAAAGGAGTTCACTCAGTGTACCTGATTTCCCTAGAATTTCTCCAGACCACAAGAAAGATACTTCTGTCAAATGAAGTTTTACACTACCCATTTTCTTTCCCTTTATTTTTTTTTAAGATTATTTATTTATTTGACAGAGGGAGAGGTAATACAAGGAGGGGTAGTGGGAGAGGGAGAAGCAGGCTTCCTGCTGAGTAGGGAGCCCAATGTGGGGCTGGATCCCAGGACCCGGGGATCATGACCCGAGGCAAAGGCAGACACTTAACGATTGAGCCACACAGGCGCCCTTACACTATCCATTTTCAATTAAAAACAAAACAAAACAAAAAACTTCTATTGAAAATTTTTGAAACTTTTGCCATAGCTGAACAGAATTCTCAAAAGATGTATGTACTGTGAATTTTGGAGACTGAGCTTACTGGTACATATAGGCTTACAGATTTACAGGTTTTAAGACTGATGATTATATACAACAGGTTATAGATTTTAAATATAGGGGCACCTGGGTGGCTCAGTGGCATTTACTGATTGGTCACTGTAACTAAATCTCAACAAGTGTTTCTTAAAAAGCTCCTATGAATCAATATTTTTCAATTTCATTTACTTTATAACATTAGAGGCAGTAGACAGCAGAAGGACAAGTACAGGCTTTGGGGTCAGACACATCCAAGTTCAAATTCTGGCTCTACTTTGATCAAACTGTTATAGTCAAACATCAGTTATTTATTCTCCCTAAATCTCAGATCCCTCTTAAACAAAATGGGAATAAATCCCTCTCTCACTGATTTGTGAGCATTAAACTCAATACTATTGTAAAGTCTTATGCCTAATGTTTTGCTTATAGAAAATCATCAAATACATCCATTTCTGACACCCATTTAGGCTGTAGTGACCTCAGTTAGGTGTTCCTGGGCTCACTTCCTCAACTGTACCCATCTTTTAACCATATATATATATATATACATATATATATATATATATACACACATATATACATATATATATACATATATGCTATAAACACAAAAGGAAATATAAAGGGCTATTTCATGAAACTCTTCTAAGTAAGAAATACTGACTTCCTTCTCCAACTTTCTATTATCTCATTTTCTATTCTTTGAAGAAAGTAAGATTGATTAACCCCATTAGCTGAACATAGGTATCACTTTATGATCAATCTTGATCACATCTACACTAATGTAGATGTGATCTACATTATACATAGACATCTATATTCCCTTACCATAAAGATTGCCACAGTCAACTGTGAGCATTAATATTCAAAACATGAGTACATTTTAATTAAAAGCAATAATTCCCTTTCATTCTTTTAAAGCTATGACCAGTCTACATGAGCAACAACTTACAAAGGCTTAGAAACAATGCACAGAGCCAGTTCAAGAGATCTTAAATGCCATTAGCTGAGATGAGAAGAGAGAGGGGATGGCTCTCCTATGTTTAGGCCTCACCATAGTCCCTTACAGGAAAACATCAATAATTCTGTTGTTTCTAGAGCTGGCTATTTAGATAAGCTTAGACCAACCCTGGACAAGAATACATATAGAAAAGAAAACCATTAGGATGAACTTTAGATGAATAGATTTAAGCCATAAAAGACACACTTTAGAGTTAAACAGATGTGGACTCAATCTTTACTTTGTCATTTCCTAGTTGAGTAGCCTTGGGCAATTTCTTAACAGTTTCCATATCTATAATTTGAAAATAAAATTTATGACTGTCTTCAGGATTACATAAGAATAATGTATATTAGGCAGATAACAATGTCTGGTATTAACATTTGCTTCTGCATCATGAGTGATGGGCATACCCAAACTCCTCCTTGATGACCTGAAATAGTGACAAGCTCTTCCAGTAAAGGCTGAAAATCAGACCTGGGCCTTTCCCAACAGTGTCTCAAAGGGATTAATTTGGGAAACTGCACATCATATTCTCCTTGTGACAATTCTTAATGCACATTAGGATATTAAAAGCTCAGAAAATTCTTACAGTAGAAAAAGTCTATTTGATTGTTCAACTTGCTGTTTTCTAAATTTATCTGACCCTTTGTTTTTCACAGTAACTACTCCACTATGCATCTTGAAAAATGTTACTCCAGCAAACAAGCCGATGAAAATTGCTAAGTGGCGGTGGGGGCGGGGGAGGATGTGAGAAAAGATATCAAAATACTCCACAATACCTCATTCTTTTTCAGGTTACAAAAAATTTCCAAAAACCCTTAAGAATATATTTTCTGCCACAGTTGTGTTTTAAAGATCCATAAAATGACAATTCTCAGTCTTTTTGGTCTCAGAAACCCTTCACATTCTTAATTATTGAGGATAGAGAAATGGGCATTACAAAGACACAGGAAACTTTTGTGGGTGTTGGAAATGTTCATTTTCTTCACTGAGGAGACAGATGGTATGATGGTAAAAGCTTATGTGCTACCTTGGCTAGGCTATGGTACCCAGTTTTTTTGTCAAACACTAGTCTAGCTGTTACTGTGAAGGTATTTTGGAGGTATATATGATGAACATCTACAACTGCTTGATTTTAAGAACATTACCCTTGATAACAGGGGTGAGGTGGGGAGGGGCTCTATCAAATCAGTTGTAGGCTTGAAGAGCAAAAACTGAGATTTTCTTGACAGAAAGGAATTCTGTCTTAAGATGGTAACAAAAATCCCACCTGAGTTTCCTAAGAAATCTTGCCAACCAGCCCTACAAATTGTTAAGTCCAGACTGCTGTATTAACTCTTGCCTGAGTTTCTACCCTGCTAGCCTGTCCTCTGTATTTCAACTTGCCAGTGAACATATGTCAAATTTATTAAACCGTATACTTTACCTATGTGCAGTATATCGTATATCAATTATATCTCAAAAATTACTGAGAATCTCAAAGAGCTTTTGCTTATGTGGTTCTCTCTGTTGATATCTACTAAATTAGAAAATAGCACAGGGGCCCCTGGGTGGCTCAGATGGTTGGACGTGTGCCTTCAGCTCAGGTCATGATCTCCAGGTCCTGGGATCGAGCCCCACATCAGGCTCCCTGCTCAGCGGGGAGGCTGCTTCTCCATCTCCCTCTGCCTCTCCCCCTGCTTGTGCTCTGTCTCTCTCCCTCTGAAATGAATAAATAAAATCTTTAAAAAAAAAAAAAAGCAGAGAAATTTTAAAAATGTTTAATACATATAATATCTAATATATAGTTCTATATGTTGATGCATACACTTTTTATTTTGAAAATAAAAGCTGTATTTTCTACCACAAAATGGTGAGAAGAGTGATATTTTAAAATATTTTTGGAAATCCCTTCAATAGCTGGCTTAAAAGACAACTGGCTTTGCACATCTGCTTTAGCATTCAGTACACTGTAATATGTTGTTTTGGCTGAAGTATATAAAGAAAATCTGGCCTCAATTAGATACATAGTTGGAAAATGGAGGAGTATTTTAACAGCCCTTCAAGTCTATTCTTCTCTGATAACACACCAAAACTTGACAAGTTGTGGTTTCTTAAAGATCCGTTGCAATGTGGAATCTGCAACTTCATCAACAAACTTTCAAATACTGTCTCATTAAGATCTATTGATCAATCTTGAATCCTGAATGGACCTTTTACCTATATAGTCATACCACACACTGATCTTCAGGAAATACTGATCCACAGACTCAAGCTGATCTTCCAAATATTGACATATTTCATTATATAATATTTTAAAAATCATTACTACTATCAGCAATAATCTAATCAGAAAAGTCTTTAAATATTGGAAAATGTCAAGCTCATGGTAAAACACAACTTTCCCAGAATTCTAATTTTTGCTTGAAAGTTCAAATTTTATCATCACCCACAAATGCTGTCAGCTGTTTTCCTTGAAGTGACAGGCTTGCTTCATTCATTTTTAGAGAAATGTCTGCCAAGCACCCAAGTCTGAATAAACATAATTTTTCTGTCAATTACTCTTTCAAAAATAAAAATGCTATTCCAGATTGGTGGTTGCCAGAAGTTGGGAGCGGGGAGGTAGCAGGTGGGCAAAATGTGTGAAAATGGTCAAAAGGTACAAACTTCCAGTCATAAAATAAATAAGTCATTGGGATATAATGTACAGTGTGGTGACTATAGTTAACAATACTGTATTGTATATATGAAATTTGCTAAGGCAGTAGATCTTAAAAGTTCTCATCACAAGAAAAAAAATGTAACTACGTGTGGTGGTGGATGTTAACCACACTACTGTGGTGGTCATTTCACAGGATAAAACATCAAATCGTGTTGTACAGCTGAAACTCATATAACATTATATGTCATATTTCAAAAAAACTTTTTTGAATGAGAGCTAAATATTTTAAAATTTTTTTCATGTTTTCCATATAAATATGTGGCTAGTTCGTCTCACAGATATTTTTCTCAAACCAACCGTTGTAACTCAGTATGTGGCAGAAGTGCTATACGGTATATGTCCCATTTTGTCACTCAATATTAAAAAGATATGCACTGAAATGTCAAAATTTGCCAGAAATAATCATTATTTGCTGCACTTTCTTAAGACTACGCTTTTATTGCAACCACGTGGTGGAGAAGAACACAATGACCACCAGCATGGTTTGATGCCATTTCCTTGTCTTAATCCCACAGGTCCCCTGCAAGAGTTCCAGGGAGCCCCACAAAGCAAACTCTGAAAGCAGCTTCTCTAAATACAAGTGGAGGCTGAAAACAGAAATATTAGCAGCTCCACAGTTTGTGTAAGATGAAACCTTGAATAGAAATGGGGAGCTGAGAAAAAAAAAAAAAAAAGAAATGGGGAGCTGAGGAATTTACCTCAAAGCTGCATTTGCAAGTCCATTTCTCCTTATGCATATCAGAAGGGATATATTTGTAGGTAACTAAACATCAATTAGTGAAATTTACATACTATTCTGATTATCATGGGCAGTTTACAAAACTATGGCCTTACTACTAAGTGGCATCATGACTAAATTTCTGGACTACTTTTCTAAAAACTAAATTCAATGTTTAACATTTTCTTCAATGTAAAACTAAGCAGAAATAGTTCATAAGTTTTAAAATGGCCTGCTTTCAGGGGTATCTGGCTGGCTCATGTGCAGCATGTGACTCTTGATCTCAGGATTGTAAATTCAAGCCCCATGTTAGGCATGGAGCCTGGTTAAAGAAAAAAAAAAAAAAGGCCCACTTTCAGTTTAAACACTGCTAAATAATGAACTGTAGTCATTTGACTTATAATGCCAGAAAACTGTAATTCAAGTGAAATTTACCACATACAATATTGGGGCAAATGTTTATAATCACTGTACCTTCTAAGTTTAGCATTTACGTGCTTGAAATATACACTGGGAGAGAATACAGATATTCAAAATACAGTATCTATTAACACCTCTTCAACAAAAAATACTGTCCTCTGATGGAATCAAGAAGACTGTCAACCACAAGCCAAGAAAAAAAAAGTTGACTTAGGAGATGTTTCTAATAAAGCCAAGTGAGTATATGTTAACATTCATGGGAATAAAAAAATTTTTTAGCAACACATAAATTCTAGTTATGGAATCCTATATCCTAATAATTCATGTTATGAAATTATATTTCAACCCATACAATTTAAACTGTATGACACCAAAATGAGAACAAACAAGTCAACTTACTCGATCTGCTAATCCTCCAGGAACGATCGTCCTCACAACCACACCACTTGATTTTCCTCCAACTATTCCAAAACCTAATCCAGAGCCATCATTAATGAGCTCAACATCTTCAATATGCCCCCAATGAACCTACAAATCAATGGCAAATAAAAGCCAACATGTTAGTGAAGCAGATACTTAGCTTTCCAATATAATAATTACTAAAGTAAAAGACAAACCACAAATTGAACATGCCTACAAGTAATCAGGGCAACTTTCTAGAGGCTAGGAGATATATAAAGATGATTAGAAGGCCCCTGCTCTTGAGAATCATGTAACCCAGTAGAAAGTAATCTAAAACACAAATAATTAAAATGAGACAAGAATACTGAATCATAAGACATATAGCTCAAAGAGGATAGAGACTTGCTGCCTCATTCTCCAGTCTGTACCCAATATCTAGCACAATGCCCAGCACACAGGAGGAACAAATAAGTATGTGTTTACCTGAATTGAAAGAGAATTTCAAAATATTATAAAGGATGGGGGGGGTAGAGATAAGAAGTCAAATCCAACGAAGAGTTATGGAAAGCTTTGAGGAAAAAGTCACGTGTTACCTGCACTACAGGGAGAAAAAAATAAAAACACATATCCAAGCAAAAGGGAAATGTAAGAGCAAAGCAGGACCAAATAACAGAATGGGTCAAGACATGGTCAAAAGATTGGATTTAGGGGCACCTGGGTGGCTCAGTCATTGGGTGTCTGCCTTAGGTTTGGGTCGTGGTCCCAGGATCCTGGGATCAAGCCCCATGTCCTGCTCCCTGCTCAGTGGGAAACCTGAGTGGGAAGCTTCTCCCTCCCTGACTCCCCCTGCTTGTGTTCCCTCTTGCTGTCTCTCTTAAATAAATAAAATCTTAAAAAAAAAAAAAAAAAAAGATTGGATTTACTTAACTGGATAAGCAAAGGAATAACTGAAGGTTTTGAAAAGTAAGGCTAGGGATGCCTGGGTGGCTCAGTCCGTTAAGGGTCTGCCTTCAGCTCAGGTCATGATCCCAGAGTCCTGGGATCGAGCCCCTCATCGGGATTTCATCAGGATCCCTGCTCCACAGAGTCTGCTTCTCCTTCTGCCTGCCACTTCCCCTGCTTGTGCTCACACTCTCTCTCTCTGACAAATAAAATCTTTAAGAAAAAAAAAAAAGGAAGCAAGGACAGGAACAAAGCAGTGGTTTAGGAAGATTAATCTGGCAACAATATGAAGGATGAAATGCTGAGGACATGAGGTAAAGAGACTAATGAAGCAGGCTCTTAGGTAGGAGAGGAAAGGCAGGCCCCACTGAAGACATGAGCAATAGGACTACATGAATCAGACGGAGAGACGTTAAGCCTTTTCCCTCTAATGAGTAGGCTTCCATCAGGAATGTGCATTAGGGGAGCCTGGGTGGCTCAGTTGGTTAAGCATCCAACTCTAGATTTCAGCTCAGGCCATGAGATCAAGCTTCTGGCTCCGTGCCCAGCAGGGACTCTGCTTAAGATTCTCTCTCTCTCCCTCCCACCCTTCTCCCCACCCACTCTCTCTCCAAAATAAATAAATCTTAAAAAAAAAAAAAAAAAAAGAAAAGAAATGTACATTAAATTCACATAATCTAGCCACAGAACAAAATTCTCCATCTCAAGCTCAATAGGGTATATTTACCAATTTTACTATTATACTGAGTTGGAAGGTTAAAATATTATACTAAGTTGCAAGGTTAAAATAACCAGGGATATTAGGATATGCAATAAATCCAGGTCTGAAACAATATCTAGTATCTGGGAAGTAACAAGATTTGCTAAAATATGCCTGAATTAATGATCACAGCTAATATTCATAGAGTGTATATTCTGCACCGGGCACTGTGCTTAGCTGTTCACGTGCATTCTCATTTAATCCGCATATTAAACCGTGGATGAAGTTATTAGTTTCAAGGAAAAGCAGAAGAAACTGAGGAGCGGAGGAATCAAGGAAACTTCCTGATATGACACAACTAGGAAGTGGAAGAACTGGACTTGAACCCACCTTAGCCTGGCTCCAGAGCCCCTGTTCTTAACCACTATGCAAAGCACTTTCCCACTTTGTTCATTGTATTTATTATGTAAATTGTGCTGTATAAATATCACTGATTACAACAGGGAAAATGTCTATACGTTAATTTGTGTTGTGACCTTGTACTATACTCAGATGGTCTATTGTTTCTTTCACCCCAATGAATGAAAATTAATCAGCCAGCACTTAGTGTTATAAGAAAATAAGATTTATTAGCTTACATTCTGAAGATGGAGGCCAAAATCTGTAAAATGTTATAAACCAAGTGGAAAGATTCCCAAAAGAGACATGTGCTTTTATTCTTTTAAATTGCTCAGTATACACGTTTACATGAAAAGGAAAACTTCTGTAATTTTACAGTGTCAACAACCTAGTCATAAACACTCAGTATCATTTACAAAAATAATGTTTTTGAAATAAATAAAATAACTAAATCTTACTTAAGATACTCAACAGTAAATCTCTAATAAAAACTCTCAGCTTAATTAAGGAACTGCCTACATCTCTAAGGAACACAAGACTCTTTCCATCACCAAATAAGTTATGCATAATACAATTTACCTTCTACATTAAATAATAACCTTAAATAAGGAGAACCACAGGACACTGAAAAAACAAAACAGAATCTTCTGTGAAATATCTTGTTTATTATACTAATGCTGTATTTAGAGATGTGATCATCTTTCCTAAAGGATGACAAGTAAAATAACACCTTCTAAATGTCTTTACACTTCTTAAGATCAGTAGCATTAATTCAAAATTAAGTTATTTTTCCAAATTTGCAACTCACTGTTTCAGGCAGTATGGGATCAGTTAGGCTGACAGAGGTTTTTGTGTGGGCCAGTTCCCTGGCCACAACCAGACGCAGAGATCCAGTGGTTTGTTGTAATAACGCAATCGCTTGCTGATGGGAAATGTTCTGATCCAGTGGTGTGTCATTTATAGCCAATATCTGGTCATTTTCCCTTAATCTTTGATCCCTTGATAGAAAAGAAAATTCTGTTATAAATGATATAATAGCATCTTTAAAAAAAAAATCTATCATTCAAGCAAAGCCGTTTATTTATTATGGCACTACTTCACTTAGGACAGTTATTCAAATAATTACCTAACAGAGCTCTTCAGAATGCTTCTCATCAAAGCACTTATTAGCTAATTAACCAATTAAGTAGTGCACCCGGAAACGTGTGCATGTGTATACATCCACACAAAACCATTTGGCTACAAAAACAACCAAAAGCAATGTGTGGGGCCCTACAGCTAAGGTTTTGCGAATAGGAACACTGCCCCCATTACTGCATAAACCCTCTGCTTCTGAACCCCTTCCAACCTGACTTCAGCATATACCACACCGGGGCAACTGTATCCTCAAATTCACTGATAACCGTCTCTCCAGCAGAGTCATCCTGTCTCCATCGGCCTTTGCTTCTCTGACATCTGTCAACTGTCAGACCAAACTCTCCTTGAAAACCAACAGATATTACTTCTACATCTGTATTTAAGCCTTTCTCTCTGACCCAGTCCCCAAATGCCAACCAAAGTAAAAAATAATAGTAATAATAACTGGGTTTGTTTTTTTTTTTTTTTTTTCAGATTTTATTTATTTATTTGAAAGAGAGAGTGAGAGAGGGCATGGGATGGGAGAAGCAGACTCCCCATGGAGCTGGGAGCCCAATGCGGGACTCAATCCCAGAACTCCAGGATCATGACCTGAGCTGAGGGCAGTCGCTTAACCAACTGAGCCACCCAGGCACCCCAATAACTGTTTTAAAAAAAGAAATGAGTAAAACCTTAAGGAAAAAACCCCACTATTATAGTTACTATTTACTGAGCACTTGTTAGGAGCCACAAACTATGCTAGATGCTTTACAGGCATTATCTCATTTAATCCTCACAACCACCACTTACTTGGTTACAGGGGAACCTGAGGGGCTCAGTCAGTTAAGCATCCAACTCTTGATTTCAGCTCAGGTCATGGTCTCAGGGTTCTGAGATGGAGCCCAGCATGTTAAGCCCTGTGTTGGGCTCTGCACTCAGCACAGAGGCTGCTTGCCCCTCCCCCTGCTCCCGCCTACACACTCTCTCTCTCTCTCTCTCTCCCTCTCTCTCAAGTAAAATCTTTTTTAAAAAGCACTTATATTTTACAGGCAAGAAATTAAAGCCTGGACAAGTGTAGCATCTTATCTTAGACAGCTGACTCTGAACCACACTCTTTCACTTTAGGATTTACTCTGGTTTATGTATTTGACTTCATTATCTCCATCTAAGGCATCCTTATCTAATGCCTAAAACCGAACTTCCAAAATTTCTCAATGTTTATTTTGCTAGGCTCTCTCTATGCTGGTATCACCCAACTTGAATATGTATAATGATTATCTGTGATTACTGACCAATAAGGAGAGAGTCAAAGGAAAGAGAACTCTTGTCATCATAGTTTCATAAATGAACATTATTAACCTTCAAAATACAAAATCCCCCTGAGAAGGGGTTTATCTAATTCATTAATCTAATTCATAAATTCGGAATCATGAAAACTCCATTATATTGCCCTTATCTTTCTTAGGTCACAGCAGATTCAGTAAAACTTTGTTATAGATCAGAATTTGCTAACTTTTTTTTTTTAAAGATTTATTTATTTTAGAGACAGAGTGAGAACTGGGGGAAAGACAGAGGGAGAGGGAGATCTCTGGCAGATTCCCTGCTGAGCATGGAGGCTGACGCAAGGCTCAATCCCATGACCCTGAGAACCTGACTTGAGCCAAAATCAAGAGGCTGATGCTTAACCAACTGAGACACCCAGGTGCCCCTGGCAACCTTTTAAAATTATTTTTAAAGACTTTAAAATTTACTAAGTAGGGGCACCTGGGTGGCTCAGTGGGTTAAAGCCTCTGCCTCTGGGTCATGATCCCAGAGTCCTGGGATCGAGCTCCGCATCAGGCTCTCTGCTCGGCGGGGAGCCTGCCTCCCCCTCTCTCTGCCTGCCTCTCTGCCTACTTGTGATTTCTGCCTGTCAAATAAATAAAAAATCTTTAAAATTTACTAAGTAAAATTTACTAAGTAATCTACACCCAATATGGAGCTCAAACTTACAGGCCCCAGATCAAGAGTTGCATGCTCTACCGACTGAGCCAGCTAGGTGCCCCCAGAATTTGCTAACTTCTGAGCTCAAGGACACAGGGTAAATTTGGTTGGTATTCAAAGGCCTGTGCATGTGGTCTCTGAGTACTCCCTCCCTCCAACTGGGCTTCCTCCCCTCATAAACCCTTTTTCCAACTATTCTGATCTACTCTTTCCCACCTCAAACATGTCTGGCATTTCCCTCTCTTGTGTAGGCTGTTTCCTCCATCTCTGACGCCCTTTAATTCTGCTCAGCCAAATCAATCTACCTGCTGCGATCCAGCTGAGTGTCAATCTCTCTCCCACCCTCCCCATCACTTACCTCATTACCACGGGGATTGGGGATTGGACCCACTCATTTACCACTCACTGAATATTCATTCATACTAAATACGCCGTCGACAGAGCTAGTTAAATCCTACTAACTTGTAAGTTTTCTGAGGACAGACACTCATGTTTTAGATTCTCTTTTGAAACTAGCAAGTTAGATGTGAAAATATCTATTTTTTAATGTCAAAATCGTGGGTGTCTCTCCTAATAAATCAGGTACCATTAAAAATGCTGCTTAGG